>JAUBOD010000001.1:14926064-14955831 GCA_032353885.1 Nothura maculosa
TCCTGGCCTGCATCAGGAGGAGTATTGCCAGCAGGTCGAGGGAGGTGATTCTGCCCCTCTACTCAGCTCTGGTGAGGTCGCACTTGGAGTACTGTGTGCAGTTCTGGTCTCCCCAGTATAAGAGGAACGTGGAGCTTCTAGAGAGGGTCCAGTGGAAGGCAACAAAGATGATTAAGGGACTGGAGCATCTCTCATACGAGGAGAGACTGTGTGAGTTGGGCCTATTTAGCTTGGAGAAGAGAAGGCTGAGAGGGGATCTTATTAACTTGTATAAATACATGAAGGGAGATTGTAAGGAAGAGGGGGCCAAGCTTTTTTCAGTCGTGGGGTCCTTGCTAAAGCACAGGAGGTTCCACCTGCAGGTGAGGGGGAACTTTTTTACAGTGAGGGTGACAGAGCAGTGGAACAGGCTGCCCAGGGCGGTTGTGGAGTCGTCTTCTCTGGAGGTCTTCAAAACCCGCCTGGATGCCACCCTGTGTCACATGCTCTAGGTGTGCCTGTCTGAGCAGAAAGGTTGAACTAGTGATCTCTAGAGGTCCCATCCAAACTTGAAGATTCTGTAATTCTGTGATTCTGTGATTCTGTGTTGATGGTATCCCACTGGGGATTTGGAGGATATTTGCAATTCTAAGCAGTGAAACCGAGCTGAGAGGTAGTCACTTAGCTCCCTTATTGCAAAATTTTAGTACACACGACATCTTGGATGCATAGAAAAAATTTAAGTTACCAAAGAGGCACTAATTAAGTTTTAAGTGCTTCCAAATTTAGTAAGCCATTAAAGTATGTATGTTTTTTAAAAACACATCTTGAGGTGCCAGAATTTTTACAATGTCGTATTTTAAGTTTCAGAGTAGAAAAACATAAGACAAAAAGATAGCTCTAGAAAACTTGGCAGAAGATGAAATATGTCATAGATGTACAGTCATTATCTATTTTACTAGCTGAGGCAGTCAGCAGCTCTGACACCAAGCATGGTGGATTTGTCTGATGAGGAAAGGGTCCTAGTCTTTGTGAAATAAGCAGCTAATGTATGTGAATGAGGCTACACAGTCTTTTTAGATCATTTATAAGGGACAATTCTTTCTGTGAGGGACACTTCTAAAGTGTGAGGGACACTTTACCATTTATGGAGGCAGAATATGGTATTGGGTCCTGTATTGGGTCCTGGGCTGTGAAGAAAGGAAGGTCTTTAGGTCTAATAATTTTTTTATAACGTAAAGAGAAGCAAGAGTTTCTTTTTTTTCTGTGATATTGTAAATTTAGTTTTCTGTCTTACATCTCTGACTGTCAAGAACAAGGAGAATAGATACAGCAATTTTTGTTACATCTAGGAAAGTCTTTATTGGACAAAAAGGTTGTAGTTCAGAAGGGATTTTAGTGTGAAAATTACTGAAATTCATTTCTGTGTAACCATGAATTGTTGCGAAAAAAAGACCTTTATGCTCCTATAACTTAGAGTACCACTGTGAGATGAAAAATTATTCAAATCTCATATCTTATTAAACTGAAATACTTCTATTGCTACTTGATTTTTAGAGCAGCTAATTCTGTCAAAAATAGAGGTAGATATTGCTAGCAGCATAATAAAAGTAGATGGAATGCACAGTAATAAAATGTCATTGTCTGTAATGTCAGGGATAAAACAGAAGATATCACACAAAAGTCAAACTAACAGTATGGCATCATGATACTTGCTGGACTTATGTTTCATTAGCATACAGGAAAGGGGATACCAAAGCTGGAAGACACCAACAAGAGACATTCATGTCCTTTATATAGCTGCTCAGAGTGGATTTCTACAGTCATTATCATGGTCTTCACAGTATTAAACTAACCACTTGAAAATGTAGTGGGAAAAAAATTATCAGAACAATAAGAATAGTAGTTACAAGGACAGACTCTAAGTTTACAATTGCATGAAAGTATATAGAGATTCATGCACACACAAAAAGATAGAGATAAAATATAAAGTACGTACATTCAAACCCTTCCTTTCAAGGACTGGCAAGTTTCTTGAGGTCTTCTTTCTCATTAGTTTCATTAAAGAATAAGTAAGAATGATCCATACAAAATAGCATCCTTGAGGCCTCTTGAGTCTCTAAAGATTATATTCGCTGCTTTAAAATTATTCTTTCAGAAAATTCCTATCGGTCTCTAATGCTAATGCTTCAATATATCTAGGGGCTAGTTTAAAAATATAGAAATCATTATAAATAAATCCCATTGCACATGAACTGTAATCTGCAACATGAAAGAACCTGTAGTTTGATTTTTGTTTAAAACAGGTTTGTGTTTTGGTCATTTCATTTAAATCCATAAAAAATACAGATTAGATATAATGATATATATCTGCTCTACAGTTCATTGAAAATCCTGGACTCTCATTATTGCATGATCAAGTTTATCACTTAGTTTCCTTTTGAATCATATTTGAATTTAAAATTTCAGGCAGAAAATGTTTTTCTTACATTTACAAATGTAAATCTGTGGTACATTGGAACACTTATGTCAAATAGACCTTTGAGATCTACCATAATGAGAATGTGTGTTTATTACTACTACATTAATATATATATATATATCACCACATAACACTTAAAAGTTCTTAATTTGTACTCTCATGCATATGACCTTTTTTTCCTCTAACCCTTACACTGAATCACAAGAGAAAGACCAGTCTTATGGGTTGGATAGTTGATAAGAACTTAAAAAAACTTTCAAATGTCAGTCATTTTTACACATTTCCTGGGTGAGGCTCAACTATTAACTTAATATCTATGGATTTGGATTTTCTAAAATAGTAACTCTTAAAAATACATCCAATGAAATTTTCATATGCATTATGGTGAATTAAAAGTCTTATTTGCAGTAATCCTAATACCAGATGTCTATGTGCATCCTTAAAAACCATGGAACACCATATAATGCAGTGTTTAACCATGTTAGCCACTATTATACCAGTTTAATTGGAGATCATTGCAAATGATTTAGAGAGAAATAGTTATGTCTTTGGGGACATTTGTATGTAGCCATGCGTCTGCACAGAATTCCCTCCACAGAAATCTGAAAAGGCCTGTCTCAACATAGTTTTCTGAGGTTTACCTTTAAACATGTTCATTCTAAATGTAGGTCAATCTCTGCATTCAGGAACACCATTCTCAAATCGTAGATAGAAAGGAATGAGCTTATTTCATTGATGTAAAAAAAAGACTTTATAATATGCCTTTTCTGATGCATTACATTGATGTATTATTGAAATTAAACAATTTGTTGCTTGTCTCTTTTCTTAGTACAATGGGAAGTCTTGATGACCTTATCTGTTTCATGCACATAGCTGTCTGTGGAAACAATTCAAGCTCTTACAGACTTTGAAGCATAGCCAGTCTTTTTTTAAGGAGAAAATTGGGATAGTCCTCAATTCACCATAAGATCTGGAAGGTTTTCTGTACGAATATATTGCTTCTCCACAGAATAGTTCAGACTGAGACTTCACACTATAGAAATACATTTGTCACATTTCTCATCTGACTGCTTTGAGAAGAAAGTTTGCAAGGAAAAAGCATGTAATGAAAATCTTTGTTTATATATTGCAAATGCATTTGAGAATGTGCCACTGTTACAGTGACTGCACAATGACTCCTTACATCTCTACTTTTCTACCACAGAGTAAATTAACTGGGGACACTTATCATCTGTTGAACCAGTTGATCTGGAGATGACGTTCTTCCCAAAGACTCAGTACATTATTCTCAGGTTAACATGATAGTATTGATGAGTACTTAAAATCACACTTTATTTCAATTCCAACAGAAGCTCCTGAAAAGATTTTATTCTGTCTTACCTAAAAGGTGCAATATCTTTTAGCAACATTATTACTGAGATAATTCTTATTATTTTAGCTAACCATGCAGAATTGTATCTAAAATCGTTGTCCTTTAAGGAAAATAGGTATGTGCTTATAATATGCTATCAGAATACTTCAAATCAAAAAAAAAATCCTCTTTCTGCTTTTCTCACAATGGAATGGTCGTTGTCTTTTCCTTTCATGGGACTGTGGAAGATCAGAATGCTTTGTTTTCAAAGTAGATTATAATGAACAACAGACAAACTCACTCCGAAATGACAGATTTTTCCTGTGTCACTATAGGGAATTGAGGTACATTGTAAACTGTTTTTCTGGTTCCCTTACTTTTTTATTTTTTTATTTACAAGCCATGTGGCATATTAACATATTTATTGTGTACAATAATTGTGGCTGGAATTCAACAGTAATGTAAAAATGTTAAAACTGCTACCAACAACATAAGAAAAAGTTCCGACAAAGCAACAAAATTGGAACTTCACTATGGAGAAAATAATTTCCTTGTATACTTGAAATGCAAATGGTATATCAAAGATTTCTGAGTCGATTCTCCATCGTACCTCTTGCCTTTTGAACCATGCAGCACATACTACTGAAATGCTAAATTATTGTAGAGGTTTCTGTGCATTAAAATAGATGATACAAGGCTACCTTATTGTCACTACTTGTATACTGTCCCTGTGCAAACATATTTGTTTATCATCTGAAAGTGAAGTTGCTACAGCATCTTGATGATGTTTATGAGAATGAATAAGCCTAATGTGTTTCTACCACCTACTCCTGATTTAGAAAAAAAAAATATTTGTCTACAATTAAAGACAACTTAAGTGAAAGATCCTTTTGGTGTGTGTTCAGAAAAAAAGTGGTTTCTTGATAAGCTAATATTTTTAAGATAGTTTGTCTTTATATGTTAAATCAGTATTAAAAGTATTGATTTTTATGTAATTGTTTCTTTTTCCAGATGTACATCCAGACTACAACGCTTACTGTCTCCATGAGTTTAAGTGCTTCTGTGTCTCTGGGCATGCTCTACATGCCCAAGGTGTATATTATCATTTTTCATCCAGAGCAGAATGTTCAAAAAAGGAAGAGGAGTTTCAAGGCTGTAGTGACAGCTGCCACAATGCAGAGCAAACTGATCCAGAAAGGAAATGACAGACCCAATGGAGAGGTCAAAACCGAACTGTGTGAAAGTCTTGAAACCAACAGTAAGTCATCTGTAGACTTTCCCATGGTCAAGAGTGGCAGCACTTCCTAATAGATGTACGTTCGCTTGAAAGCACATTCTTTTAGTAATAATATTTTTATTTTAATTGTTTTGCATGAATCAAGAGACGTGCCAGAATTCATGTATATAGAAATGCCTAGAGTTGTTTTAAACAAACTGTTATTTTTATAGATAACAGGCGGCTGGGGAAAAAAAAAACACAAAGAGATTTTGTGGAAAGCCACATATTTTTAAAAAAGGTCTGTATTAGGTAGTGCTAACTGTTGTGCATTGCTGTGCCATTTGTGATGTGTTCTTCATGATACACCTCAGTTCATGAGACGTATCTGTGGTCATCACTACCATGGAATCAGAGAATCCTTAAGGTTGGGCGGGGCCTTTAGAAATCATCTAGTCCAACCTCCCTGCACATGCAGGGTCACCTAGTACATGGAGCACTGAATTGCATCCAAGCAGGTTTCGAAGATCTCCAGAGAAGGAGACTCCACTATGCTGTTGAAAAAAAAGATATGAAATACGACAAAAACTGTTAATATTATTTTTACTTTAGAGCAGCACACAGTAATAAAAATAATTATAATCTTTCTTCACTTTTCTGTCTTGATTTCATATTTCTTGTTAACTTGTTCATACATCACAATTCATGAATGGCACTGTAGCTCTCCAGAATGACAATTTCCATCCAAGTTCTTTTTCTAGTCTTCATCTTGGTACAAAAATGTAATAATTCATATATCATAGGACATTTATATGTTCTAATTTGTCATAATAAAGCAAAGAAGTTCTTTCCCATGTCAAGGAAGTTCTTGAATCTCGGCACATCTCTAAGTTGTGCTGGTATGGAAGAGAACAGCGGTTATAGCTTTCATTTCACTATTTCACGATATAGTCTTGTAAAGTGGACTTCAGAATTGTAAATATATATCTGTTTGTGTATTGATAGCAATTTTATTCCCCAGTTAGTAGTCAGAGAATATCAGTTTCTATCAATGCATTGGTTCCATAAGATGAACAGCTACTGTTACAGTTTAAGACTAATTTTTTAGTTATTTTATTGAAAATTAGTTTTATGAATCTTCATTACTTTTTATAATGTTGACAGGAATTTCAATAATGCTATTTCACTTGAGTACATTCAACAAGTTTACATTGAAAGATTGTACTTATTTCATAAAATTCATCCTCCCACTGAATTGAATCAGAGTTTCAATAATGGTTTTCCCTACGTTAATAGCTACAGATTCTCAACACTTAATAATTTCTTCTTGTAGTGACACCACACAAGGTAGAGTCTCAATGATAGCATATGAAACTCATCTAGAAAAACCAACCTAGTATTCTAACACAAAAACTTGTTACAATAATGACACAAAGAAGAAATTAGATGAGACAAATAATTCCTTTAGCTTTCAAACAGAAGAGAAATCCCTTATCTCTAGATCACTCTCTTGAATGTAATTGCTTCTTGTTCATATTCTCCACCACAGAAGCAGGCTTTTCTTATGTGGAAAAAATATATACATTCCATGGAAAATACTGTATGTGAGACACAGAGAAAAGAAAGAAGATTCATATGCAATTGTAGAGAGTATAACAATGAAAATTGCTTTAAATGTACATAGGTCACCTGGCTGCGTTAGATCCTCTTTTGTATTGTTCTTTTTGTTTCATTCCATCATCAGTATAGTAACTGGAGCTAGAGAGATTGTTCCAGAATTATTCTGAGCCAAGCCGGTTACTTTTTATGGCTATATGAACTTGCAAAATACGGTTCATATTTTTATGATTAAAGTCTTAAAGGCCAGAACACACCTTAGATCCTCAAAAAACAACTGCAGGGTTATTGCAGTGCACTGTAAAGACACAATATTTATCAAGTGATAATGTATTTGAATATGAGATTAGATTTATCACATTTTGAACTAGCGTCTACACTGGCTGTCCTTGCTATTTTTTAAAAAAGACATCACTAAGAGGAAGCTATGATAATTTCTCTGTCTTGATCAGTCCTAGATTAGGTTGATCAAAACTATTTAGGCATCAGACACATAGCCATGTTATAGCAAATTAATAAATTACTCTGTAAATCAGCTGATGTCTAGTAAATATTTGTGTGCTTTGAACTTCTTGCAAAGTCCTCACATAATTCAGTTTACTGAGTTGTGATAAATCCGATTATGTTATATTGCTGGGAGCTAAAAGGATGCTCACAAAAAGTTATCACAGAACTCAGTTGATACAGAGTAATATGTTAAGACTACTTAATTTAATTATATATCTGAGCCTATATTCAGAATGAGGGTAAAAAAGGAGGATCTGCTCTCTCCAGCAGTTCTCAAGTGTGCGAAATGTGCAGATGTGTATTTATTTGTTTTTTTCTTAACTGGGCACAAAATCATTTTTGTTCTAAGGAACTTTTTGTCATCTCAGCAGTCATATGTTATTCTCAGAAGGAATTTAAAGAGCCAAAGGGAAAAAAGAAACCTCTTAAACATCCATCTGTGGGAGCATGGGAGAGTTCAGAGGGTAGCAGTGAATCCCATCTGAAAGATCTGAGAGATGTAAATGAGGCTGTATTTGCTTCAGGTGTCACAATACACTCAAATATAGCTATTTTATGTCAGTGCTGAAATATGATGATCGCTCAGAAGACTCGTGTTGAAAAACCTAGTGTGCTAAGAACTGTCATTTCACAAATTAGCTCTTCCAGACACAAAATGCTTGAGCTACCTATGCAGGTAGGAGTAAGAACTATTCTATTTTGCAGTTTCCTTTTGATTATCCCTTCTTATATAAAAAAAATCCAGTGACATGTGAATTATAGTGCTCTTGTTCTCCTGTGTCTTGCAAAATGACAACTGCAAGATTATAATAAAATTCCTCAGAAAAATATTCATTGGAAACTCAATGAAAATATGAAGAACCAATTCTCCAAGAAGATTTAGGAGACAGTATGAAAAACTCTTTTCTTATCTCAGCCGTTTTACCAGATTTTACATTAAAAAAAGAAAGGAAGACAGATATGAGAATAAAGAATCTACAGACCAGACTATTTTTATGCCATCAAATTATTTTCATCCTGCCAGCTGCAGTCATAAGCAGAACATCACTATCGCAGATGCAAGATGAGATGTATATGGGAAGGCAAATTTTAATTTATGCAATGTAGTATAGCCATTATATTAGAAACTTCCTATTCTGAATCATTGTGTCATCTTTGACAAAAGGAGAACTATTTGCCTGACCATCAACCCGAGGATATTGAAATAGTATGGCAGCTCTAAAATATAGCCTAGGCTTCTCTTGTGCCTTTCCACTAGTTTACTTAAATGCAATGCTTTGTGTCTAAAAGCTTACCAGAAAACATATGCCAGAGGCACTAGCAACCCTGCTGGCCTAATTTTGACATGTGTGTTCTGACTTTAGACTTTCTTCCCTTGAAGGATCAGGAGATGTGCATAACATCTTGGTTGGGTTGCCCATGCAAAGTGGTTTTCAGACAGTATTAAAAAGATAGAAAGAGAGAGAAAATCTCTAGTTCTAGACTTAAAAAACTATGAAGGTTGAATAAAATAATATCAGGAGAATAGTCTATTGAACTCTATTATAGATATTTTTAAACCTGCAGTTACATACAGGAGAAATAATCAAAGACTTATAGAAAAAGTTATGATGCTTTAGTCAGACTCTTCCTTCTCCGGTTATCACTGTGCTACTCCTCTCCTGACCCTCCTGACATCTGCTTCTCTGGACCATAAAATTAAAGTTAACACCAAAGCACAGAACTTGAGATCTAACTTAGCTTACTACCTAATCACATAATTGAACTTTCTTACATAATCCCATGAACATGGGCCTCCAAGTGCTTGGAAATGTAGTTGAATACTGACTGACTTCAAATGCTTTTTCTCTTCCTTCTAAAAATACTTATTTGTTTGTTTGTTTGTTTGGTTTACAGCTTCCTCTAACAAGACAACTTATGTCAGTTACAGCAATCAGGCAAACTGAGCAGGGATGAAATTTACTGGAAGATCTGCAGGACAGGATATTACAAAGACTTTACCACCACCAGAATTCAGTCTTGGGAATATCAGTAGCCTACTTTCAAATCAATAGTCAGTCTACAGAAGGACAAAGATTAAACAACAGGCAAAAGCTACAGAGACAGGGGAAGGAAAAGCCCAATTTTATCACACATAGAGACTGAGTGTATAACTATTGAACTGTTCACTCACAAAAGGAAGTAAATCACAAAAGGAAAACAAATGTTATCTTGTGAAAAAATGCTGTTCAAATAAACCATGTCTGATGTTATATTTGTAAGTACTTTTTTGTGATTGTGACAATTTCCTTTCCTGTCCTACATTGTTCAAAATGTATAAGAAGATGAGTTTGTTTCTTGTGATGGCTGACTGAATTAAGTTCAGGGTTATGCTAAAATAAATGCAATGGTCAACGCATGCTACTTTTATACAAAATAATTTATTTCTAATAATAAAGGAATGTTTTGCAAATGTTGAGGCTTGTTTTGTTGCAGTTTTAAGGAAAAAGAAAAAAAGAACCTTATACTGTTGTCTATTGTTTGTTTAGAATGTGCAGTAAAGGTGGGTGTACAAATAAAATAATAATCATGGCATCAGAAGAATGCAGTGTAAACTATAAGCATGTGTGTATGTGTGTGTGTTTGTGTGTATGTGCACGCATGTGTGTATGCATGTGCATGCCTCCACGTGCGTGTGTGTGTGTGTATGTACTCCCAGTGTGTGAATTTATTTGTTCAAAATGTTGTGACTATAATGACAGGATTTCTCTTCTTCTCCCCACTCTCACAATAAGTGTATTTTATATGTTTGTAAAGCAAAAGAGTCCTGATGATTACATATATTTTGTATGATATATTATATTTTTGAACCCTCACCAACAGTTCTGATCCTTTTCATTTCTGGAACTTACAGTGTGCAATGCTCTGTGACATCTAGGCTGGATCAGGCTAAAAGTCGATTCAGCTTAGTATCCTGTCTCCTAATGGGGAGTGTAGTATATTCTTATCTCAATAAAGGTGACTGAAATGACGGGAGAAAAAAGAGTGGGAAATTTGGAAAGCAGTAACCTAGTGAGTATGTGTGTTATTGCCTTCTTAACACTTAGAAATTAAATAATTAGACGTCCAGCAATATTTTTGACATTTCCCAACTTTCCATATCCAAAGATGTCTGTGAGCTAGAAGTGATTGCATGAAGACACAGAAACTCATGTAGTTATCTATCATGTTAATAAATACCTTCAGAGAAGTGTAAATCAGACAGGTACTTTCAGCTCTGTTGTTATAATTACGATCTTTAACAAATTCTCACTCTGTATCTTACTTACCATTCATCAAGTCAATGAATCTTCACAGTCAATTAGCTTTTCAAAGGTATTTTTGCTGAATTTGCCTGGATGGCTCCTTTTGCTTTTCTCCTCATAGGAGCTATATTTTTGCAACATATTTTAAAGAAAGAGTCTGTAGTGGGTGCTGGATTTAATAAGCACAGGCTGAAGTATCTGAAATGAAAACATTTCCTGATGCAGTGTCAAACTAACCTCCCATGCAGTCAGCAAACTGCATGCAGTCAACTGTCCTGTCAGTGAATTTCATTTTTTTGAGGCAACTTGATAAAACACAGCTAGATTTTCCTAGCATTTAAACATCTGTATTATTGACTGATGAATCCTGATGAATGCAGAACAACTGCAGAACACTTGATAGACAAAAAAAAAAGGAAACAATTACAGAAGTTCCTCTTTTACTGAAAATGCCAATCCTGTCAAATATACTTTAATTTAAAGCCTATTAGTTATGAGGTTAATAAATTGAGAACTAGTTACATGGTTGAAGTTAATCATACCAGGACAAAAATGTCAGTCAAGATTTTAGGGTTTGTTTTTTTTTTTCAGGTAATAACATGTCATCAAAATGAAATGTTTTGTGAAAATGAATACATTTAGATCAATATTCTCATAAGAACATTTTGTTGGACAAGGGAGAATTTTCCAAAACAGAGAAAAATAGATTTTTTTTATCTGCACACCAATGTTTTGCCATAGTTCTTTTCCACGGGTATCTGAAAAAAAATTAGCTTTCAACTCACAACTAAGCAAAACTCAGAATTTTTGCCTATAACACCTGTTCTCAACAATATATGAGCAATAGTATGCATCTGAAAAAGCAGGTCACTGGATATCACACATTGCTGCATGATATATGAATATCTCTTAGCTTCCCAGTCATCCAAACAAAATACTATTCTGAAGAAGAATACCAAATTATCCTTTTTCTTGTATAAACAGGTAAAAAGATTGATTTATTCTTATGCTGATTATTGTGTATGTTTTCTATGCCATTCTACATTAAAAAGTAGTACATTAAGTCTTATCAGCCTCACTGCTGTTAGTGTAACTCATTTGAGAAATAGCCTACAGTATGGATTACATAATGAACTGGGCAGTTCAAAGAACACAGAACAGTACTGGTCTACAGGTTCAGCATCTGTAGAGTCATTATGCAAACACCTATAAAGAATACCAATTTACCTCTGAACGGTTTTTCTGATGTCACTGAATCAAGTAAGTATTTTAAATAGTGCATATCTATCCACTGAAATAGTAATCAAATCCACATTTTTCTTCTGTATACTACTAGAGCTATGCAAAAACAATGGAGAACATATATTATTTCTGAACAGAATGTCAACTTGATTCTTTTCAGCTTAAAAGATTCTTTCCTATAAACACAGTAATGATTTCTAAAAAGAATTCTGGCAACTAAATTGGTGAGCTTCCAGGATTTTATCTTTAGGTGACTTTGACTCCTATTCCTGCAATACACTGTGCATCTCATATACAAGTAGCACCTAAATTCTGTGATCTTCTCCTGAGATTCCTGGGCCCCAGTTTGCTTATTACCATAAAGAGTCACCTTCCTTCTGCTCTGCACCTGCCCCCTCACCCCAAAACAAAGACCTGTTACAACATTATAAGGAAAATAAAGAAGAGGGAAAAAAAGAGAAAAAGAGAGAGAATTGTATAATAAGGCTGGAATAAAAATGCCATAATTTTGCAAAATAAGTGCAAAAAAGGATGAGCTTTAGAAAAATTGCTTCCAGTGTATTTTTCTTTTTACATTATAAGGTCCATTTTTATGAGAAGATTGGGAGAATTCAGTCAGCAGTAAGAAGAGAAATCTCCACAGTGTGTGTTGCTGTTGTACCTTTGAATACTCATGAAGCTGCTTCATTATTCTTTCTCCCGATGCAATAACTGTCACTTGTTCTTTCGGTACAGAAAACTCATTGCTTTTCTAACCACCTCTGTGATCTGCCTCATTCTGTATCTTACAGCATTACTGCTCAGGAAGGTATAGTTACACCTTTACCAGCATTTTTGTTATAAATGATGTTGTTTAACAAACATAGATAATGCAGTTTGAAACTCAGTATGTATTTTCTGAGTGTCTAGGGAAGAGAATGTAAATGAGGCAATTCTTTTTCTCTTAAAATTTAGGTAAATTAAAATGAAAAGCTTAAAATTCTGAGGCAGATATTATTTGGTGGTAGTAACAATCTAAAAAATTAAATTTGGCCAGTGATATTCTGGTGTCTATAATGCAATTTGAAGAAAAAGATTTGCATAACATTGGAGATAACCTTAAAAAATACAAATTTCCAATATCCACTTTTAACCCCCTTTCATCCTTAAGTTCTACTTTCAGGTCAAAGGACCTATGGCAAAAGACATTTAAGTGGATAAAGATATTACAAGTGAATTTAACAAGTTTGACACCAGGTATCTGATGTTTTAATCATTAATGGAAATTGCAACTTTTTAAAAGAAAATGTATTTGAATAAATAGATTTGTTACTGAAAGCTATATACATATATATATTAGTTTCAAATATAGTTTAGCTGCTAGTTATCACTTTTCTAATGCATACAAGTAACCAGTGCATTAATGACTCTTTTTTACAAAAATCTTTTTTTTAGAGATTTTTCATAAATTCAATAAAATTTAGATTTTATTAATGAAATTTTTTTTTTGATACTGCTCAACTAGGTTTTATATTTGCCTGAGTTTTAGAGGCATAGACCATTCAAATCATATAGACTTCACTAGTAGCTATGTGCTCAGCAACTGAAGTTACTAAGTGTTTTAACTGATGTAGAGCAAATCTTTATAATGGACCAAACTAAATCAGTTAAAGTGCTTAGACAATGATAAATAAATATCTTTGGGATTGATTGAAGTTAAACACTTTGGTACCTAGAAGGACCCAGGTTTCAGAGCCTTCTGTTTTTAGACAAGGAATGGGTGAGGAACTATCAAACTAAATTACAGCCTTCATCCTATGAACTGCTGTTGCTTATCTTTACAAAGGAGAACAGTCCACTGTAGAAACAGACAGACACATTTTGGTCTAGGTCTCGCCTTCAGCCTGGAAGCAGGGTGACAGACAGTCAATGGCATTTTATTCCAACAGTGAAACTGTCCCAACATAAAAATCTAGATTAGACTGCTCATTTTGGCAAATATTTGCTCTCTCCCACTCAAGTGTACACTTCCACACACTCCAAAGACTTCCTCTAAACTGAAGATTTGATTCAAAGCCAAGTGAAATTCACAGAATTTCAGCAGACTTGTTCAGCCAGAGTAAACCAGAGGGATAGGATGATTCCATGTATTTCTAGCAGAGACTGTAAATGGAAGTCATCCAATGTAAGCCATCTTACCAATTAGATAGACAATATACAATGCCAAGATATATTTCAATCTAATTTTATGCAAAAGAAGATACCATCGTTATGAATGAAGTCTGTCTTAGTTGAAGGGGAAAAGCCAAAGAAGAGATTGAAGTTTTATATTACTAATAGTTTGCAAATTATAGCTTATACACATTAGTGAGACAGTGTCTGAAAATGATATTATTCAAGCTTTATAAAACAGAAGATGATTTCTCAGATGATTTCAGTCAACTCAATTTTCACAATAATAAATTACCCTTAGTTGAGATATTGAAGTTTAAACTATTAGCTATGAAGCTAAACAATTACATTGGTCCAGTTAAAATTATAAAAGTTCTTTTTTTATGCAAGCTCAAAGTTTTACTTTTGATCATGGAAAAGCATATTGTAGTTTTATAATGATATTATTAGTCATTTATGTGTGAGTGCACTGGAACAACTCCATCAGGACAGCTTTATATTACTATACGTCTGAGATCAGGAATAAGCCTTAATGCTGTTTTTTGACTGCAGGATAGATAGAATGGGATCTGAATGACTCTATGCATCAGGCCAATGAACCAGAAATTAAGCAGAATTCATGGGCAATACTTTAACTGTTATATAGAAATAATAATGGACCACTTTATCAAAAAAATCCCCTTTTTGAGAAATGCCTAAATATCGATTTACACAGCAGGGGTTTAAATAATAATACTAGCTCTCTTCCAAAGAGCAGATAATTCTTACTACTCACCAAGGAAAGAAATGAAAGAAGACATTCTAAAATGCTTTAGTTTGTAGATATATCATATTGGAATACAATTTGCTTATTTATGCTTCCTTTTAAAGGCAGTATATGAAACTGGAAGATAGTTTGGTGGATAAAGAAAATGTCTCTTGCACTAATCTGTTGCCATGCTTTAACTTTAAAATGCACATGAAGTGTATTTCACCATCAACATGTAAATACCTATAGCCACTAAATAGAACCATAGCTTATGACTATTTTCTCAGATTTTGTGGCATCCTGTGTAACTAGGAAGATGCACATGGATCTACATACTCTGCTTAAACATTAAAGACAGAAATTTGCTAACAAAAGAAGTACACTTACTTTTTCCAATGTCAGTAACATCTAGCTCAATAATACCTTTGACCCTACTGATATTGCAGCTGCAGAAAATGCCACTATATATTTTATGTTCATGCTTTTTTTTCTGTGGTTGATTACTTGCTCATCTTTTTAGAAGTAAATTTAAGTCACCCTATAGAGAAGCCATTTCTTTCTAAAGTACTTGTGAAATTTCAGTAAATAATTCTATCGAAGAGGAGAAAAAAAAATGTGTCATTAATCCTAGTTACATTACTTTGGAGAATAGAAGATTATGATTAATGGAGGTACAGTAAACACAAGGAGTAAGGCTTATGTACAGACTGTGTCCTATAATCTAAGTAGATGTAAGTCATACAATCTCCTTTTGGCCTTATAGTTATCTTTAATTTACAAGTCAGATCAATGATACTACAAAATACATTTGGTAGAAATAATCTGTTCCATCTATACAATGAAGAAAAAAGAAGAAAACCTTTAAAGACATTAATTTAGAAATATTTTAGTTTTCATAATTTAAAAATGATGGGAAACCTTAATAATTCTATTAAACTTACAGAAAAAGGTTTGTAAAATTTTACCTATAAAAATGTTACTCTAGACACTTTGTACTTTTCATGAATGCTGATGATTTCCCCTCACAATGAAACACTGAACAAATGCAAAGCAATAGTTTTTCTCGTTTGGTATTATAGTATGACAGCAGGTGGTCAGCTCCAAGGAGTTTACTATTTTAAATAGTATGGCAGCAGGGGAGAGAAGAGCAAGGAGCAGTGTCTCTCAGAGCTAAAGCAATGCTAGAAGTACAGTAAGATGTATAACAGCATTAAAGGCAGATCACGCTTTTGTTTATGACTTGTGCCTCGATAGAAGCATCAGCAACATGACAGGCTGAGTAGTATGAACATGAGAGAAAAAGGCTAGTGATAGAACTGCAGTACCTAAAGTTCTGTTGGAAATAGAATAAAATGTTGTGAAGTGCCACTGTTGAACTGCGTTGACTGAAAAAATAATTGATGGAAGTGATGAGAGTGAGTGTTGGCTGAGATAGCAAGTTGGAACACATTTTTCTCTTTGAAATCCCCCTAAATACTACCATAATGTCCAAATAATATGCAAAAATTTTGCAAAGATCTACAAATACCTAATAGTTTAAGCTTCTGATCTCGGGGAGGATCAAAATTTGCAATGTTGCCTTTGAAAGGGTACTTGTCATTTTGCAAATGAATCTGCTCATTCTCTCTTATCAATACCTAACTCAGATAATCTCTAGAACCCTCCCAACCTTTCAGGTCCTACTCTGCAAAGGAATTGGACATGATTTTCCAAAACAAAGGAAACTTTCTTTGTAAATGGAAACTCTCACACAAAAAAAAATTATAGGACAAACTCCCTTTGTCAATAATAACTCCAAATTCACAGCTAACTAGTAAATTAATTATATTCAACTGAACATGTCTGATGAATCTTAATGAAGCAGATTTCATGTGCCAAATTTAGATTATTTTTTTCTTGCCCAGAGCTGGCAATATGACCATTATAAACTGAGAATTCTGTTCCATGGTGTCATCTAATATCTACAGCACTCCAAGAACACTAACATCATTCTTATTCCTAAGGAAAGCAAAATATGAACTGAATTTCCAACATCAATTCCCGTGCAGAGCACCAAACAGTGCAGTGTACATCACAGAGGCAATTTATATAAGTGATGAGACAAAACTTAGCATTTTCTGTAGATTTTTTCTGTAGGAATTATGCCCCTAATTTATTACATGCAATGCTACTTCAAAGTGTCTAACGCTTGTTTCCCTAACACAGCATGTTCTTTGCTTCTAGGTAGCTCTCTGCTTTCTGAGTAAGCTGCACTATCTTTACTGTCTTTGTAATCATTGATTACAGATGTTAAATAATTATGGTCATTCGGAAAATAAACTGTTGTTACATGAAGATTTTCTTTGCTAGTCCTGGTAGAATGTTGATGAATTTCCCAGCAGATGTATTTCACATATATTTTTCTTTCTTCATTACTGCTTTGGGCAATTCTCCAGTGGTCCCTCCAGCGCCTTCGGTCCCCAGGACCAGCTTATGGTATTCAGGAGGGAAACATATCAACAGAAAAAATCTGCGGCAACCATATTCAAATAAAAGGAGAAACAGGGTGAGAAGGTTCTAAATATAGCTAAAACAATTCCTGGAAACATTCCTGGTTAGAGATAGGAATGATTGCTTTCTTTTGGAGAACTGAAATATCATTGGCAAAAATTAAAAGCAGTTTCCACTGGCTGCTTCTTTAGGTGATTCCTGTGGCACCTGGGTCTGCCTTATTGTTTACTGTCTGAAAAATTGCTAGATTAGTCTTTAAACACTACCCTTTATTCATTTCTTAATAGAATTTTAATAAAATCTTAAAAATTAAATCAAGAGACAGTACACAGGTAAAAGCAAGTGTTGGAGATGCATGGGGCATAATAAACTCTCAAGCTTTTGGGGCGTTGTATGCTACAACAATATGTAGTCTTTATTGGGAATAAACCTATATATCTATATTACATATTTGAGGAAGGAATTCAATATTGTTTGCTTGCTATATTTAATTCATTTGTGCAGATTTTACTCTATTTATAATTTAAAGATGATATACACTTGTAAAAATAGAAGTATGCATATTATATACCCTTGCTCATAATAGTTTTTCATCACTACTAAAAGTTAATATTGCTGTACATGTTTTATAACAGTATGCTCTTTCTTTCTTCATTTTTACAGTTTTCACTCTTATCTGAAAATGTCGTAGTCATTTTATATACAGAGGTTATCATTCTTTGTGAGGATTTTCATCTGTTGCCATCATCTCCAATGTGACACTGAACAAGGAATGACAGGATGATTAGTTTTAGATGAAATTCAGGGTGTTTTTCAGAGTATTCAGTGAATGACAGATATGAAGTGCACAATTTGTAAGATAAAATAACAAAAAATGTGATTATTTCAAATGCCAAACTGCTGATACTTTATAAATTATTGCCTAAAGCATTGAAAGTTTAGGACAGATGCCTTGAAATTATGTTCTGAAGGTAGTTTCAAATGATGGTGCTTCAGAACCTATTTCTTCCCTTAGAAAAAGGAACTGTTAGCTAAAAAAGACAGAAACAATAGCACTGGTGGCAATGACATAAATATTACAAGTGAAAAAAAAAAACAACTTTTTTTTTCTCGGAAAATCTCATTAATTCACTACATTTTTATAGTTATGTGTATTGTTTTTGCAAGAAAACAGAAATCAGATAATACAAATAATATACTTTTCAATAGTAATTAATTTGACAATTGACAATAGGCAGTTCCTCCTTGAGGGAGGATTATGTATTCTTAAAGTGTCTAGAATGGTACTACTGTTTCCTCCTTGATATCTTTTTTTCCATTTCAAAAGAATCATGCTCACATTCTCCCTATAATAAGTCTCATTAAAATATAGTGCTGTTAGTAGGCAGAAGACCTCTTTTTCATTAAATCCTGTGTTTCCATTTTAGGAAGATGGTACTGTTATACGCAAGTGTTTGCAATTTTCCTAACATGGGATTTTGTTTTATATTTCTTAATGTTAGAGCGTCCGACACAGATCCTGACCTGTCTCTGATGAGGATATGTTAAATGCAAGCTTTTCTCTAGGCAGTACTAATGGCCTTAGAATGATATTTGTTGAAGGGAAATATCATTGGAACTATTTCTTACTGGGTGAATTTCCCATGGATATGAAGTCATAGATCAAAGAAAGGCCTTTTTGCCTCTGAGCAGATGTGTAATATCAGCTTTTCTGCCTAGTACAGGAGGTTAAAAAGATGCTGAAGAAAAGACCTAGTGTGCTATCAATGAATATAAAACACACAGTCTGAGTGTAAGGAAGGAGCATGAAGAAGTCAGAACTGAATCTGCAGAACATGGGACTTGCAACGCACACTGATTGAGGATTTATGTAAATAGAGATGTTAAACTACTTATCAGATAAAGTGGCGGTAACAGGTAGATCATATTTGCTATTTCTTTTGGTTAGACTGTGAAATTTCTACTACATCAACTGCTTCCAATTATCTGGGGGATTCATGAAGTTCATTTTGCAATGAATTAAATCAAAGATGATTGAAGATATTGGACTGAAAAGACTAGTATCAGTTCATGTCTACTACACAATTTTTCACTCACATAATTTTCTACATGAGGCTGACTTTTACAATAGAATATGTAATACACAGTAACAGTTATAAATTTTGCATATTTTTGGATGAACTGAGTGAATCTCTCAAAAATAAATAAAGGCAAAAGAAAAGAAGTTTACTTGTATCCCAGGTGTATCCCAAACTGATTGATATTCAAATATGAAATGCAAATAGCAATATGCTGACATGTGAAGAGATGAAAGTATTCGAACAGTCAGCTAGATCTTTGCTGAACAATTAAATGAGTCTACAGAGATACATTTCCTGCACAAAAAATGTGGAAAATCACCTGTATTATTATAGCACAAATCATCCAAAATTCCATGAAAAAAATTATTAGCATATCTTACAAAGTTTTGCTGGATGTCTATGTTTTGTACTTGAGAATTATCTGTATTTCATTCAAAATACTGCTGATTCTAATAAATATTTAAATGACTGAAAACTAGATTTTTTTGTTAAAATTATAGCCTTTATTTATAAAGTGCTAGCTTGTGCCAGAACTAACTACTAACAAAAGCCCATGACATGGGCAGAAAGGATCCATGTGACTGTATATATAGCAGCATTCAATGTAAAATGCACTATTTATCACATTTGAATGCATTCATCTTTTTGTCCAAATTGTTCATTGGAAATAATGTTGCAATAGGGTTATATATCAAAATATATATATTCTTAATGTTTAAGAATGTTGTGGTCTGTGTGAGAATATCAATCTATATTTCAGCAGTAGTGTCTGAAGAAGGTTCTTGTGCGCACAGATTAACAGTATATCTAGAAGAGCATAGCTGTTCAGCCACTAATAAAGATAATGGTATACAGGGTAGAGATGCTCTGACCATTTGCTGTCATTGGGCACCTTTGTGTAATGTGCCATTTTTTAATCCGTTTTTGAGGATAATCTGGGATTTTTCTTGGTTTTGGAAGCAAAGACTCTTCCATTGTCCAAACTACTCCTTAGGTCACTAGCCCACAACTGACAGACATTCAGTTTGAAACTCCATTTGCACGTGATTCACAGAACACAGGAAAAAGACAGTTGGCACACACCAGCTTCATTCAGTAATAGGGCTATAAACTTAGCTTTCCTGTGATCATAAATGATGAGAGAACCAAGGACTTCAGAATTTCTCAAACTAAATACCACAACATCGGCCTAGAGGTCCTGCTGCATCAGTCCCTACTCTAAAGGAAAAAAAAAAAAAAAAAAGGTGTCTATAATTTCCATAGGACAGAAATTATATTCCCTCACAGGATAGAAATGATATTTCCTCACATAATACTTATTTTTAAAATTGTTGGTGCCTTAAGCAAGAAGGATAATTTTGTTGTGTGATTTCTTTTTAATCTCTCTTGGATGGAACAGTTTATCTTGAGCAGTTAAAATATTAAATCTTGTAATCTGGTAAATTTTTGATAGAAAGGTGTATGCCAAGTTGCACAAGTGACTTGGCTAGCAGTCCTATCTGACAGTAATCACTCATCATCATTAATGAGTGACTGCACAGTTTCAGCAAACTCACAGTGTGGATAGAATTAGTTGAGTCTATTCCTTCATCTCACAGTACATTAGCACCAGTTCTCTGGATTATATATCAGCTTCCTATGAGATCATCACTTCTTCCTGACCAGTAAGAGGACATAATCATTAACTTGAGGAATTTCCATAGCTAAAAATAAAGTATTTAATTGTAAATTAGAGATTTAGCTATGGGTACTTGATCCCTCTCAATAGGAATAAGCTTTACTTTTTTCCCAGTTTCTAAATAGGCAGTTTTTTCTTTGTTCTGTTCGACTAGAAAGAGCAAAACCATACTGGTCTTTCCTTCACATGGAATTAATATTTCATTTATATGCTCTTAACAGAATTTAATAAAATTAATTTTTGTGTTATTTCCAATGTAATCTGATGTTTGCCATATCTCTTAATGATGTTTTACTATTTACTTGCTAGCTTTCTTTCAAAGGTTTACATGGTAGAATTCTATACTGTAACTGTGTAGATTCTGATTTTTATTAAACTTCTGTCACTATAATATTGTTTAATTTGTGCTTGATATGCATGGAAATTTAGAAATAAATCAAAAAGAAAAGCTACATGACCCACGTTACATGGATAACAAAAAGAGAGATTAAAAAAAAGAGAAAGAAATGTAAAAAATAAGTTGAGAAATAATTGCAGTAGCAGACAAGCAATAAATGGCAGAAAGGAAATACTGTCCTCAAATTATGTAGCTAATTATAAAATATTTTTTAAAATGAATGCAATATATTTTGCTTTTTATTTGTATATATAAAAAATCCAATTATTGATGCATGACTTTGAGAAACTGATTTTGTGTAGGCTCTTTGTTGAAAAGAATGTTATCGGGTAGGAGATATTTGGCATTATGGTATTTAGTAGAAAATCAGTTGCTTGAATTACATATTTTTCATTGTTTATTTTTATTGTTTTATTATTTGTTTCTTTGTTTGCTTAGAAGCACTCAAACTTCTCTAGGCCAGTGTGATCTTGTGCTGTTGGTAGGTAACACTTATTATTGGACTTTATCATAGCAGCCTGTGCTTCAGTGATGTAAAACAGTATCTTTTAACTATAATATGAATTTCAGATCTGCAAGTGGACTCAATATAATCAAAATCTAATAGACATGAAGAGGCTGGAGGCTTTTCCACCCATCTGAGCTTACTTCTTCACTCAAATATCAATCCTCCCCCCCCCAGGGAGACATCTAATGTAATTGTTTTTTGAATGGCTCCAGTGATTTTGCTTTAAAAACAACGCCCAGTAGGCTTCTTTACACATTTCTAATCTGTTTCTATGAAGATATTTTTATGACATCTGCTTGGAGTTAATTTTTGTTTAATTTTCCATTATTATATCCTGGAGGTTAAAAAATAAATCTTTTGACACTCTCACTCTCTATATATATTTAATTCAAGACTTCTTATGTAATTTTTGGCTCAGCCTTAATTATGACCAACTAAGGCTCATACCTCTTAAGTCTGGGAGTCAACATGACATATTTATCTATACATGATGTGTGGCCAATTACACTTTTTAAATATAATTTATCAAGAAATCTTCTATGGATAGGGATGTATTTTCTACAGTTTTTTGACTAGATTCATTAGATCTAATACAATTGACTAGATTTAACACTAGATTTTTCTCATAATAAATTAATCCAAGGTTTTCTATGAGACAATAATGTGTTCTGAAATCTAGAGAGATGAGGTTGCCCAGTTCTCACTAGAATGCCCAGGCTGCAAATGGACTTCATCATAGGAATCCAATTTGCAGATCATTAAATTATCACTCTCTAAAAAATGAAAATTACCTGTAAAGATAATTTTCCTGTTAGAACCATCTCCCATATTGATGTTTTCTGAGGAATTCGAAAATAAGCAGAAAATAAACAGCAGAGAATACAGACTTGTGCTATGGCTTAGGAACTGTGCCTGGTATTGCGGCAGTGCAATAGAGATGCTGCTACTTTGAGGCAAATTCACAAAATGACTCAGGTGTTATCAGGCTGCAATCAGAGAGTCAGATTGAAAGTCAAACTAAACCTCAACTAAAAAATGATTCAAAATCGCATAATATCTGTTTTTACCCAGGCCTGAACTGGACTGAAAGCCTTGGTGGACACAAACAGCGGCTAAATCTGCCTGATGGACACAAAAAGAGGCTAAACTAGCAATAGTTTTCTAAAATCCAGAAAGGAAGATATTTCCAATTTTTATCGTGCATATATATATGTGTTCATATATGGGTTAACTGGGACCTTGAAATTTTCTCTTCAGCCACCTCCGACCTGGCTTTAGTGCTGTATCTCTGTTTAGAGCCCTGTCACATCCCATCCCGGAGCTGCAGCTTCTTACCAGTTCAGAGGACCACTGCTCTGTTGTGTCTGCATTGAACAGGAGTCACATCAAGCACCTGTTCTGTTCTATAATACCTTGCACTTTTAACTGTTGGACTTTCCAATTGAGCTAATAGGAGGAAGTCTGAAATTGATGAATCATTTAAGGTCATCAAGAGGTTGATTTTAGACAATATTAAATGCTTTTCAAACTAACAGACAACGAGTATGGAATGAAGTTTATTTTTAAATGGAAGTGACTATTTCATTAGCCACACAGCAGGAAGGGATAGGTTGATAGCAAGAAAACAACAATGAACAAAGTGGGAAACAGAGATGCAGTGATAAAAAATATAAACATTAGGAGAGATTCTGGGAATGGCATGTCTGAAAAAGTGCATGCATATTGTTCTTTTCATTTTCTTTTCATAACTCATGAATGCCTACACTTAAAGGAAGTTTTGATAAAAACAAAGGATTTTTACTTTTTTCAGATAGTTTTAAATGATGAAAATATAAACTCTAGAGAGTTTACACAATTCTAGGATTTAAATGGGAATCTTATATGGACATAGACCAAAGTCATTTTATTAGACAAGCCTCTTTTCTGCAAAGTACCTGAAGCTGCATAACAAGATTTTATAATTAGGGACCATAAAACAGAGGAGTATGGAGACAACATTTACTAAGCTGTTGTCACATTCCTTAAGATCATGCTTCCACCAAGCAGAGAACTGTACAGATTCCTTTATTCATTTTCTTTTATGTAAGAAATGATCTCGTTCTACAATGAGAATCCAAGAGAAAAAATGCAGAGTTTCATTTAACTCTGCAATAGTTGCATCTTTTTAGTTACACATACAAGATCTAAATGTCTTTTTTCAGTAAGAATAGGAGTTGTAGATTGAAATATATTCAGAGAACAAATCTGTTGAGAGAGAAGACTGAAATTTCCATTGTGAACTTTGTTCTATTTAATCTCTATACAACTTGTCTGGAAAAAATGTTCCTTTTTGGAAAAGAATAAAATATTCTTCTGCTAAAGGAATAGCTTACGAATAATGAACTGATATTAGAATTAAGCTGCATGATTATGATAGCTAAAAATACATAATTTGGGAAACATAGATAAGCAGCCCTTATATATGGACAATGGCTTTGATTGTTATAGAACAAAAATCCAAAGACTGATTTAATTAGTATTTCCACTATCATGTTAAGGATAAACAATTAAAGTTGATATTAATAATAAAATATTTTCATATATAGCTTATGAAAAGAAAAACATAATTAATTAAAAAAAATCTTAGAATCCATTACTTACGAAGATTTTCTTATTTAGGGAAAAGTTTGCCACCAGATCTGAAATTTCTCAGTCATTACACTATAGATCATTTTCCTTATCAAAAAGGAATCTGTTTAGATTGATATATTGAACATTGTTTAAAATCTTGATCAAAATATATGCCTAAATAAAATATTTTCTGCTAAATATCCTTAAAATTAGCATAGTTTTAACATATATTTATATTTCTCTTTAATGTCTTAAGTTAGAAGGTTTAATAGTATACAGTGTGCGTATTCCAACATCATGTAGCCAATTTATTAGAATAACATGTAATATGCAAAATTTATACAAAATAATTTGCACACTGCAACAACAGTCTGAAAGCCAAACAACTAAGTACAAAATCATTTGCTTAGAAAAATAAATATTGTTTTGCTTTTGAAAATGCAAAGAATCAATTCATTAGAAGAGAATCATGAAAATATCTTAAAATATAGACATCTAACAGTTTAAGTCCAGTCAAGGTCCCTAGACCTCACAAGAGCTAGGTTTTACTGCAAGGTTTTGTGAGAGAATGTTACCATTAAAACATAAATCTTGCTAAAGATAAGAAATATGCTTAAAACATATAGTTAAAGGAAATACAAGAATTATTTCCTGATATAACCTCCTGAATCCAATCTTAAATGACAATCTGCTATATTTCTATTCTGTAAAAAACAATAACCTGTCTCCTCCTGCATCTGTCTGCCTACAAAAAAAAAATAAAATGCAATTGAGATATCAAAAATATTTCAAGCTGTGGATAAGCATAGAAGCATTCAATTAGATAAACCAAATGCTAGTAACTGGCAAACATCAAAAGTGATAAAAGCAAGAAGCTGAAAGTTCAAGTTGTGATAGTGCTAGAGTCTCTTGGATTTTACAAACAAAACAAAACAATACAAAATATTTTCTGTATCTATATATGTACATTGCACTCATCAGTAGGATTATTTTTTAAATAAATAACAATTTTTCTAAAAAAACTTCAGGGATCACCACCTAGTTACAAGAGGTTAGTTCTACTGCCTGATCTCATAAACCCCATTTGATATATTTGGACACATATATATATTCTTTTATATATATATATAAACATACTTACATATCTATATATAAACACACATACATATATATAAGAAAAGACATTGCAAATGAAATTAGAATTTGAGTGATGTTAAGAATTTGACCATAAAAATGATCAGCAATTTAACTTATACATAAATATATATAGTGTCAACTAGTTAAATGAGAATTAAATAGGAATTTGATGCTGAAAGTGCACTTTAATACCAAAGAGAAAAATCCATTAACTATATATATAACTTTAAGGAGGTGACTTTTTCAACTGATGTCATTGAGAAGACTTGCAAACGATACCATATGCCCAGACGTTTTACTGGGTCACCCAAGAGTACATCCCAACAGGACCACACATATACATTTCAGACATTCATTTTCCCAAAAGTAAGCAACTTACTGTGACATCCATGAAATGGATGTCATGGAGTCTAAAATGCTATCATGGATCATTGAAGACAACTATTAATGTCTTTATTTTATTGAAGATACCTTTGATTTTAAAAAACTACAAATATTTGTGATGTAACACAAATATGTGCTAGAATTTGTGATAACAAAATGTAGAAGGTCATATTTCCCTATTTTATGTGGGCGCAAGCAGGAAGCACATATTAGGGCTCTAACATATTTTAATACTGTAACAAATGCAGCAATAAAAATACATTTTCAGTTGATTGAGACCCCTAAACCTAAAAGAGAAAGCAGAGCTTTATATGTCTGGAACAATAATTGAAGTCATAATCCCACTCAGCATAGAAGAAATGATGTAATGTTATATATATTATTATTATATTGGTTAGATTAATAGTACTCATTTTATTCCTTATGAGATACAGAAGATTTTCTGGGAAAGTATGCATTCAGAACTTCTCTTTGATAATAGGAAATGGAGTTTGTTTTGTTTATATTCTTTTCAACATATGTTGCATGAATTTTTAAGAATAAAAAATGTTTGTACCTGGTCTGCTTTGAAAATAACAAGAAATTATGCATTCATTAATAAGAATAAAAATATTTGCTTGTCTGGATGACATGCAATACATTTACACTTTTTAATATCTTAAACAGTTTTCACTTAAGAATGTTAAAGATAATGTAAATTTAAAAGAGAATAAAAATAAAAGTGCCATCCTCAAAAACATGTAGACTGAAATCTTGCATAGCTAAAATACTAAAGGAACTGGTACCTTCCATAGAATTCATAATCACTGACTTCTGGTTTAACTCTAGCTTGTTCTATGTTCTGTAACCTGTCACCATCTAATTATTCAGTTCCTAATTCAGTTCTCATTCTGGCAGGTAATCTGAACATCTGGGAACACAGGAGATTTTTTTTTTCCTGTAAATTTAACAGGCTGTCAGTGAGACTGAAAGAGTAGAGGAGATATTTTATACAAAACAGCCAACAAAAAAGCCCATACATGTAGAATATTATTCCATGGCTAAAACACTGCATTACCTTGGTGGAGATCACAATTAGGAGAAAAAAAAAAAAGGCAAAAAAAATCTGTTGTAACAGTCCATACTCATTACTGCATAAACTTTGGACGTCCTTTGAAATGATATAACAAGAATTACAGTGTACTGTAAATAAGAAAACGACAGAACTATTCGTGGAATAAAGTGCTCAAACTCACAAAGTGATAGTTGTGTGTGGCAATACTTTAGCTCTAGATTTTTGGACCCTGCAGAAGGATCCATGTACCAATGTTAGCTGCAAAGTTCCTAAGGACAGAACAGAGAGAATACTTCTGAATAGGCTCTGGAAAAGCCAGGAAGGACACGACTAAATGAGCAATGAAGAAGGTAAGGGAGTTTCCAAAATCCTTCTCATGGTTGCATGAGAAATTTCAGCCATTAGAAATTCTCAGCAAGGAGCCCTCTTCAGGGAGATCCACTTTCTTTAGCAAACTTGTGAGGAAATCTAAGTAAATTTTATGTTTTAGGAAGACATAAGAGGAGTGCTGAGGTACCTATACATACTCCTGAAGTAAGAATTTCTGGTTTTGCTTGGAAGAACTCCAAACCACAATGGTTCTCATGATGATGCAGTAAACGCCAGGCTATGCAGAGTTATAAATAGGCATATGATGTAGAGGTAGAGAGGAGAGAGACTGGAGAATATCAGCCTCTGAAGTGGTTTCACATTGCAGATAATAACAGTAGATCAGAGCCATAAAAATGGGCTACGGAGATCATTGATTTCACCTAGCTCAACCTTGAAAGATTACAATTTTTTCCTCTCAAAACACAGTTTCCTTCTTAAAACATTTTTTTTCTTAGTATATCCCTTATCACCTGTTGTTATATATTCAGCTTGCAAATTGGTTTGTCTCCCATATTTAACATTTTAGTTCACAGGTTCACTCCCTCAGTACTATTGCTATACAAATAGCAGATAGTATTATCAGGTCATAAAAACACACAATGTCTTTGTCTCCTTGAAGAGCTAATGTTGGCACAAAGATGAAGGCCAGACTGCAGCCATTTGAATTAATATCAACCCAGTATGAATACTGGAGGCAGAGTAAGACACACCGTTCAGCTAAGATGCATCCATCAAGTATGTATCAAGAGAAAAAAAAATGCATTCTGTATACAGGGAGTATGATTCTCCGAAGAAATATATTACAAATCATCTGGACATCAACCACAGAAATGTAATCAATTCAAGATGATTAGCTCATATAAAAAAAGTGTAGGCCCTAATGTGAATAAAAGGATAGCTTGATCATGAACTATGTAATATCCAAACCCTGCATATTACTCTGAGTCAGGTTGTTTAGAGAAATTGATATTAAAGAACAATATACCAATGTAATCAGCAGCTTAGATAATGTGCATCTCAACAACTCAGACTGGTATTTGTAAAAAATCTGAATGACAAGATAGAAGGAAATGATATGCATATACTTAAATTAAGAAGGTATATCATACAAGACATTTAATTTAAAAAGATATTCCTTCTTTGTAACAAAATGACTAGGAAAAATGTTGTCACTCTAAAAAAAAAAAAAAGAGCCAGAAACCTAAATTAAAACAAGCAAATAATATTGGTGGCATTTATAAAGAAAATAGAGACAAAAAAAAAGAAAAGAAAAAATAGCCTCACAGTAGAACATAAAATCCACAAGAAAAGTATTGAAATGAATTTAAATTGTGAAATTTAAAAATGAAAACATATCAAAACTTTTGTGATCAGTGAAGAAATAAATATGAGTAATCGTTAGGAAGAGTAGACCTTGGATGTTGCTATTTTTGCAGGTTATTCAATGAAAGGAGACTGATGGTCAGGTCTACATATAGAATTTTTATGATAGAAATTAAGTGATGCTCTATAAACATAAGTCTGAATGTAATAGAGGATGTATCCTATCAACAGGACAAATGGCTGGTTGAGTTCAATCGTCAGCATAACTCTGTTGTATTAGATTCATAGATTACACATCAAGGCAAAGTCATGCAGTATGACCTTCAGTACAGGAAAAAAAACTTTCTGAAATTAATTTCTATTTGAGTTACAGCAAGACTTTCTGAAACTAAAATAAAATCTGGTCTCGATTTAAAACTATTAAGTGAAGATGAATCTACCATTCCTCTGGTTATTACATTCCAAAGGTGAATAGCCAAAATATTAAAAATATATATATTTTATTCCTTATCTGAATTTATATTTATTCTACTTTCTTCTTAGATAATATTGATATACTGACATGTCTTGAAGCTACTTCTAGGTTGTAATCTGATTGTCTTGTTAAACTGAAGAGATAGAGCTGTTGGAGTTTTACACTGTTTGACTTTTTAGGGTTTTGTTTTAATGATTTCTCTGACTTTCTCAAGAACAAAGTATCCTCATGTGTCCTTGAGTGCAGGTAGACACAAATCTTTCAAGTCTTTCTCTCAGTCAAGATTCAGTGGACACTGATGGACAAATTCAGAGGGAATCCAGGAGAAATCTAGGACTAAAACGTCTCTGGAGGAAACTAATGTGAGAACTACATTTTACCCAGGGGAAAACAGTAGATCAACTTCTAAAGAAGTCCAGGAATGAACTAAATTATTTACTGGTAAGAGAATTATGGTGATCATGAACTCAGATCCTAGGGAGTTGTTTCATAGAATCATAGAATCATAGAATCATAGAATGCGTTAGGTTGGAAGGGACCTCAGAGGTCATCCCCCCTGCACATGCAGGCTCACCTAGAGCACATGGCTCAGGGCTGCATCCACGCGAGTTTTAAAGATCTCCAAAGAAGGAGACTCCACAACCTCTCTGGGCAGCCTGTTCCAGTGCTCTGTCACCCTCA
>JAUBOD010000001.1:14960770-14970870 GCA_032353885.1 Nothura maculosa
GAAAAGAAAAGAAAAGAAAAGAAAAGAAAAGAAAAGAAAAGAAAAGAAAAGAAAAGAAAAGAAAAGAAAAGAAAGACAGTTATGAAAAGGTGATGAGATGATAGAAAACAAATAATCCTGAAACTGAATGCATTCTGATGGTACAAACGGGCTAGAGTTTGCTTTTTCCCCTACTCTTGAGGAAAATTATTTCTACTTAGAACTCAGTGAGCTCTTATATGTTGCATTGCTAGCTAAGGAGCCAAAATATATATGAGTCTGAAATACTGAAGCATGCAGTTGGAGGAATTCATTAAATTACCTCCCAGCTTATCACCTGCCCTACAACTCTGTGATACAGTTTGGTTTCTTTGACAGTCTGACCTTTCTGTTTAAATAACTTGGCCTGTCAGAAAGACTGTCTTTTGGGGCTTCTGAGGCCATGGGTATTTTGTGCTTAGTAAGACAATTTAAGTTAAAACTTCCATTTGTACTCATTCAACTTACTTTTAGCTGTCATTCCCCTTATCATTGCTTGCCCAGCCTTGCTGATTTCTTTCTTGATTTCTTATGCATTTCTTCGCTGGCTAACCTCCAGAAAAAAAAAAAAAAAAAAGGCAGGATTGGGCATGGTAGAGTGCAATGCCTCTAGGCAATGGCTCCTTTTTGCTTCTCTGAATTCTCTGACAACCAGTCAAGATGTGAACATACTCCCCTAGCTCTTGCCTATAGAAGGCTTCAGGATCTTTCTCAAAATGTTAATTCAGCCTTTCCAAACTTGAGAATACGGTCTTTCCTTTAAGAATTCCCTTAAGAATATATATATATATATACACACACATACATACACATATTCTTTTTTTGGTGTTATTGTATAAATTATATTCAGATATTTAAAGCAAAACATGTATATGTATGTTTGTTTGTGTTTGTGTATAAATTTATATATATATAATATATATATATATAATATATATATATAAATTTATATATATATTTATTCAGGCTCAACCTAAAGATACATAGTATCATTACATTACATTACATTACAAGTACATCTTTATCAAAATTCCCACAAATAAAGAAAAAGAAAAAATATATCCATATCCTCACCACAATGCAACACATACCAAACAAGAATAGCATTAAGAATTTAATTAAAATGTGGACCATATCACTTCTAGCTGTGTCAAGTATCAGGAATAGCAAATAGTCTAATCACATTTAGAAACAATTAATAGGAATACTGTAATAAATATAAAATAACATTATAATTACAGGAATGATATCTAGAATTACTGAAGGAAAAATCATCATTCACTAGAGAGCTTAGTTATTGCATTTGTATTGACATAATTTGCAGTCGTAATACTCACTGAGAGCTATTCCAAGATCAATGGCAGCTAACTAATACTAGAAATTGGCATGTCATTTTTCTTTGGATCCTGGGGAACTGCAGAGGATGATTTGTTTTCTGCTAATGAATGGCTAATTTTCCAGAAAACCTCCACCATCAAACAGTTTTAGTTTTGCTAATGCTATTTGGGTGGAAAGAATAATAGTCTGTGTCTCTCGTGTAACTACTCAGCAGATGGAATACTCACTCAGGTTTGGTTTTGACAGTTTAACAAGAATTAAATTTGAACATGAGACTACCTTAACTTCCTTATCCAAATGCATCCATTCTTTTTCTGTGGAGGAGTTGCATAAATTGCTCTTACCATCTCTTTTGGAACTATGCCTTCATTGCCCTTTTGTTCAATGACAATATTTTAAAAGGATGAATCCTAGAACCCAGGCCTCTGCATTCTAACCTCCAAGTTACAGATACATTTTAATGTTCTATGTGAGATATCCTAAACATAACTAATTTAAAAATTTCTAAAAGGACAGACCCTTAAATTGTTCAGCTGAGGTAAACAGCTTTTTTTTTTTTTCTTCACTGCTTCCTTGGGAAGATGGAACTTTATATATATTACTAGCATTTCAGCAATATTCTCATTTCTGATTTCTCAATAGCATATTTTACTCAATACTCAAGGAAACAAGTTTTTTTTACAAACTGCTAAACACATTAAAATTGATTCTTAACAAATTTTCCTCCAGTTTTCAATGAGATCTGTGGTAACACTACAACTATAATGCTTTTAAGACATTAACTAGAGAAACACACTCGATTTCAATAACGGCAAACCCTGGATCACTTGAAAGCTTTTCATTCCTTCTGTCACATTCTGGAGAGGTATAGGAGTCTACGCCAGAAGCTGTAGAAGCAATATTTGATTTGGATTTCTGTTCTGCATTTTATGTATGCTCAAAATATTATCCATAATTTCTATCCATTGGTAATTGAAGAGTTTGGTTATTAATTAAGAAGAAATAAACTGATTCTTTCCATGAGAAATTGTTTATTCAATTTATAACACAACATATATCCCTATGCAGAACTTTGTTTTTTCTTACAAAAAATCTAAATGAAAAGTAGACAAAACCTACAAAATAGTTTTTATGAATTTAAAAATTAGCTTTACTGCTTCAAGAAGTAATTGGGGCAGATGATTGGCATTCAATTGGATCTTCAATACTGCTTAACTGCAGTTGGAGACATGGATAAAAAAGATCTTCAATGGAGCTTGTGACTAGAATTTGCCTTCAATTTAGAGAAAAGGCAATATTTGTAATACACATTTATCATCTATATACTTCTTTAGGTGCCCAACCACCTCTACTCATCTGTTCTATAGTCTTCTACAAGGATCCTCCTTGTACGAGTTTTATCCTCCCCTGCTGAATTGATATTTTCTACAGATTTAGCTATAGAATTCCAAAGGTTTTTGTAAGCTCCTCAAGATCATCTTTAAGATCAGAGATATGTTTTCTGCGATTGCTATGGCAGCATGGTGTGTTCCCTTATATTTTTGAGCACAGGATTAGATAGAGATAAAAAAAGAGGTCATCAGTCGGGGCAAAGAGGGTTATTTCCTCCTCAGCATGATAATGAAGTGGAACTGTATACATTTGATAACTTAGAGATGGATCAAAAGAGCTACCTTGAATGCAGACTGAAAGTAAAATAGAAATTTGGAGCTGAGGTTTTGGCTTTTGTGGCATTGTTGTAAAGAGAAATAAATACAGTCAGCTATAACAGAGGACTTAGTGCAGAAAATACAGACACAAACCAGTAGAAAATACCAGAAGAAAAAGTTTTAAAAAAAGAAAGGATAAACGTTGCATAAGACAAGCAAGAAGCTGAAGTAGAATTTAAAACATGTCAGCAGATTGTAAAATAGATAACAGATAGCAAGATAGTGGAAAAAGTCTGACTATAACAGCTGTTCTGTAGGTATTTTCCTGGCCGATAAATTTGGATCGAACTGTAAGAGACAGGTTGTTCTCAGTTCATTTTGTGATGTGTCTTTCACTATCTCCCTGCATTTGGTAAGCTTGCTACATACCTCATCCATGTCCCTTTTCTCCCTTCCCCCCCCCCACATTTTGGATGTATGTGAATAAGGAAAGGACAGATGCAGAAAAAACATCATGGTCCAACTCCTTCCTCCCTGTAAAGTAGTAGGAATGGACTCCTGTCCAATTCCTTCCACCTTATATTTTTTTTCTAGTGTTCTTTGTTGTGTGACAGTTTTTAAAATGTTCATGCCTAGTGTTCTTTGTTGTGTGACAGTTTTTAAAATGTTCATGTCTTAGATCATATTTTGAAAAGTCATGAGTGAATGCAGTGCATTTCTGTCTAAACATAAAGATATGATATGGAATTTGTAATAAGGATTCTCTAGGTAAATGAATTCTTACAAGTAAACTAATTGCTATGCAATTAGATAATTTTTTTTTTGGCAATTGTCCTTCTGGTGTGACACCAGAAATGGGAACTTATTTGATCGTACCAAGCAGGTTCATTTAGCATACCTATTTGTGCAAAAATGTAATGAAACACAACATGCTGCCGTAGCGATCATAGAAAACATATCTCTGAACACGATAATTTTGAACAAGATAATTTTGCGGAGCTTATACTACTGCTCTCTTGGGGCCAGTCTCCCTTGGAGAATTGAGACAGACCCTGTCTCTCCTATCTATTTCCATGCAGACATCTTTTGAAATAAATCTCTTTTCTCATATATCCCATGCCATATATATCTCATATCATGGATGTGGGCTGCCTCCATAAAGCATTTGTATGTGATATCTCAGCAGAAGCTGTAGAATTCTTCTATTCATTGCTGCGATGAAACAACAACAGGAGGTAGAAGTGAAGGCCCAAATTTCAAAAGGTATTTAAAATATGATTTAAAAATGGTAAACAATAACCTTTAACTTTCATTAAAGATAATAAAGCCATATCTTTATGCTAGATAAATAGCCAGTTTGCAACTTTCTGTATTATTATACTCTATTAAAATAATTGTATTAAGCCCTCTATTTGTAACTTTGTTTGCAGGAAATAGAAAAAAGTGAGAGAAAGGAGAAAGAACAATAACAAAAAAAACTTTAGGCAAAGATTTTTTGTCTTTTAGGGTTAATGTAACTCATAATTTTTGCATCTGATAAGTTACTGAAATGCCTATTCTGGAATCATTATTTCAATAAAAAAGAGACTTCATTTAGAAGAGCTATTTGGATAAGTTTTCAGTTGAAACTATAAATCAGTACTTTCCTTGTTAATATGATATTCTTTTAATGACTTTGGGCCAGCTTTGGCTCACTCACTGTGCCTGACAATGGAACAAAGAGGACTGCAAATTTCTGGTTTGCTGTATATATTTTATTCTTGCTTGTATAAAAAGCTGATGTATTTTTTATTAAATGAAATTAGAAACAAGAGTTACAAAAAAGTATTTCTTTCAATGAGGGAATAGAGTTTAGCTTATCCTCTTTTCAAGTGAATACTGCTATCACTGGGCCAGAGAATCACTGCTTGTTCTTTCGTCGTCTGCTTCCACACTACAGCTTAACGGTTTTGGATGGCACTGGTGAGCTGAAAATGTGTTTTAATTCTTGTCAGAAACAAAAAGGATTTGGATGTAGGTATACATCTGGCTGTCTAATTCTTATAACTGCTGAGCTGCTAGCTAAAATCACATCCAAGGCTCTGATCTGAAGGAAACACTTGACCTCTCCTTTTAACAGGAAGAACTTAGGCTGCATCCTTCAGGTTAGGACTGAGTGTCATAAGTGCTGACTGAATTGTAGTGACTTACAGTCTAGATACCTAGAGAGGAGAAGGATTTACGCAAAAATCATCCATTTTTATCAGCCCAGTTTTCTATACTGCAACCTCTCTGTTGAGCTCTTCTTTTGAATGTAAGCAAAAGGAGCTAGTAGGATTATGGGTATTCAGCAATGCATATGGTTTACAAAGAGCAATTAGCTCCTAGGAGGCAAGTGCAGCCTCAATTGCTGTTCCTTCTGCAGGAAGGCAGAACTCTGTCATCATCACAGAACCACCATCAGACTCCATTTCCAGGCCACTGTCAGCACCAGAGTAGCAAAACATTTTCCATTACCTACCTCTCCATTCCCATTTCCTGCAGACTCCTGACTGTGAGACTTTTTTTGAGGAAACTTATTCTTTCCATGACTTGAGTATGGAAAGTTAGCTCAAGGCTATTGATTTTGCTTTGGTTCCACCTGTTTCATTCCCTTTCTAAACGTAAACCTAGGTTCCTTTCTAAACGTAAACCTAGGTTCCTTTCATAAATTTTAAGAGTTGGGGTTCCCATTAGTACTAAAACTAGATCCTCAGGTTTCACAAAAGTGAGTTACATATGACAGCAGCAAAACTTCCATAAAAAAACTTTAAAAGGAGAGTTTCTATGTAACTTCTTTTCCAGTACTTTGTGAGGCACAAGCAAACAGGTGGTGCTTTGCATGTGTCTTGAGTCCGATAGTAACTGTTACACAGTCTGATGTTAAGATCAGTCAATGAGACTACATTGACACTTGGTAGTTCATTATTTTGATGTGTTAGATGATCACGTAAGACTCTAGAAAACTCGAGGGAAAAAAACACATTTTTTTTCTTTTTCTTTCTTTCTTTTTGTTTCCTTTCACAGCTTCAGCTGAGTTGCTCTGGTTATCATATTATTGTTAAAAACATCAGTTAGCATTTCATTTTCCTGGAAACTTTTTATCACTTCAAACATAATATTTCCTTTTATCTCAGTTTACACTAAGTGATTTTTGATGTTCAAGAGATTGTGTGTTCTGGCTTCAGAATTAGTAAAAGTGAACACACTATTGTCTGCAAAATCCTTTCATAAAAATAATTTTAAATAAATTATAAATAAATATTAAAACAGAACTAGAAAATTACATTGCATTAGTTTTAACATACATAGGATATTTCAATGTTGTTATCACTATAAAGCAGAGAACTTTAAAGAAAAATTCATTATCTGTTACCTATTCATTATCTATATGCAAGCTCTCACCTCCAGCCATAGCCCACAGTAATATTTCACAAATACAGAACAGAGACTTCCTAAATGCCTGAATTTTGAACATTCTGCCTGAATATCTTCAGCTAATTCTAAATTAATGGAAGTTTTGAATATGCAAACTTGAAATTCTCTGTTGTATTTTAAAATGTAAAATCGGTGTTATTTCCATATTGGTCTTGCCTGAAACATTTACTGTAACACGCTATTTTCTCTGCTAGAAATCAAATGTATTCCATAAAGTATAATGAAGGATTGAAGTGTGTTTATTTTAAAGCCCAAGAAAATGTTCTATTTGATACTTGGAAATATTATTTTGTATGTATGAATCAGTGTACATACTATGAGTAAACACCATCACTGTCTTTGCCAGAAAATAATCACAAGTTTTGAAATAGCACAGTAGTAATTCTTTTCAGGATGCTGTGATTACATACCCCCTGAACACTCATGGAAAAGAAAAAGGGGATTACAGTTTAGACGATAAATAATAACATACTCACACTAGTATTGCTGAAAATAAATGCACCTTTTATTTTGAGATATATATTATACAGTTGATATTTATTTATCTGCATAGAATCAGTCAAATGCTGTTCTTGCAGTTCTTTTGTAACTCAAAAAAACACTTGCAATAGATGACAAGATATGGTCTTCGTTAAAGAATAGTGGAATGAGAAAAAGAGCCAAATAGTGTCACAAACACACAAGCCCATAGATACCAAGTCATCCTCTTATGTGGCAGGATAAACTTCTTCTATTTTCGGTAAAATTGTGTGGATGGAGTAATCATAGAAAATGCTCTTTATTTCTATTTTTTCCTTTTCTCTCAAGAATATTCTTAGATTAATCTTGCATGTAAAAGACACAGAATTTTAAGGGTCTAAGGGTCTAGGGTCCTTAAGATCTAAAGTATTTGTTTATGACTTTTGCATCAAACCATTACATTTCTGGTTTATAGCCTCTACTGATTTTTAAGGAGTGATTGTTGACAGAAGGCACACATAAGGAAACACAACTGACATTTTCATTATTATTGACAGACTAGAATGTGCTATCAGTGTGTCATTTGTACCATCTATATAAATAAAACTAAGGAAAGCTGTATTATTTAGTAATTCTGACTCCAAAAATGCATAAAAAGAGATATCAATAGTCAGCAGCCCTAGCTATGTTTCATTCTGTGTACTCTCATTCTGCATAACCTCAAAAGATATCATAAGTGTGACATTCACTGAAATGTTTTTTTTTTACTCGCTATCTCTACAATCTTTCCACTTAAATTGCCCAAACTATGAATTTTGAGACCGAAAAAGTGAACACTGTAAAATGGTTTTACACAGTAATGAGCTATATGCTGTCAAAGCTTTTCATGCTTGCTCTGTCACAAGTCAAACTATGCAAATAAATAAATACATATCAAATGCATTATATATTTTGAACTTTTCAAAAGTCAGAAACATCTAATTTTTATAGGGCTAAAATAGCCCCATACAATGATCATAAGGAAAAAGTACTATCCTACTCTGCATATTGGTAACAACACACTATATTTGCTTTTGCTACCATTTAAATTGTATGGAAAAAAATAGGGTGGATAGGTATCATTGTACTTAAAGTACAACTCAGGGTGGCCATGTAGGCACGTGTGAATAGTCTTGGTCTGAGAAAATGTAGAAAATATTTTAATGCCCATAGAAGAGCATATGTTCTCTTAATAAGCAGGGGAGATATTTTCTGATCAAACTATCACTTCTGTCATTTTTACAAGAGATTCCACTGTTACAAGCAGCAGAAGCTGAGCCCACATCAGTAACTGCAAAAATACTCACTACAAAAAATAGGGTCACGATGTGGATTTATATTATCTAGAAAATGTCAGTGGTAACATTTGATATTGAGAAAGCAAATTGTATATTCATACTAATTGCCAGGAAAGCTTCTGTATTTCTATGTTCAGTGACAATATGGTTATGTTGTATCTATATATTTTTGCATGTATGTATGTAGAAACAAGAGGTCTATTTTACAGAAGCATATTTTAACATATAAAAACATATATTTCAAAAATGAAACAATTACATTTGGTCTTTTGGGTGTTGAGGAATTTGATAAATTTGATACACGGCACCTGAAACTGAAGAAGGGCAGAAGGGCAGAAGCTCTAGGTCAGACAAGCTGGGGTCATTTTTGTTTGTGTAAAAGATACAAAATGGTATTACAGTATATCAGTTTGATGACTGGTGTGATGGGGAAATTAACTTACAATCCCACTGATAAGAAGTACCCTAAATTAACTTTTAAAGTAAATCTATAGAGGAAGTAGTGCTGGACACGTTCACTTTCATGACACAAAATATTTTACTCCATCCTGCTTTATGAAAGCAAAAATCTTGTCTATTTGATGCATTGTTTCAAACTGCTTAAATATTATATCTTTGAAATTTTGATTTAGAAAAGAAGAAAAATGCCGTTTTATGGTCTCTGGTCTTCTGTATCAAAATCAATCAAAAGAGCTGATGCACCAATAGACCATTTAAACAATATGAGAGAAAAGTCTGTTTTTTGTGTGTCTTGAGACATGCACTATGAGATTCTGACTATCACAGAAATAAGCGAAAGTATTTGATTTGAGATACTAAAAGAATAGCTGGCTGTGTTATGGCACATAATTGTGAACATTATTAAAATGCTAACAATAGCCTGCAGTTACTACACAATGGAGTGTAAGATATGATAGATTTCTTCCGTGTAAGGAATAAGAAGAATGATGAGAAGACTTTGAAATGGCATTTTCATAAAACTACTTTGTTTTGCTTGTTTTCAGGAAAAAGCACAAAAGGTAAGGAATATTATACCTCAGAATTAAAGAGCAAGGCTATGGATCTCATCTGTGAACCTTTTTCAGAAGGAAGAGTTGGTTTGGGCAAAATCTAGTGTATCTTCATAGAAATTAAAAGGTATGGAATCTTGGATCTATAATGAAGACATATAGAAAAGAAGTAGTAGATGGTGTTAGTCTGCAAAGATGGCCATACTTATAAGAATTTACCTAAATAATATGATACCTCTATAAAATTTACTATAGCAACAGCTATTACAGATGCTTATGCATCTGCTACTATGTATCATAAAATAAAAATTGAGCAGCATTTCCATTGAGATACTAGAAATAGACGTAATAGACCTGTATGTTTTATTTACCCTTTGATATTAGTATTTATTTGAATTTTCTCCCTGTTTATGAGTTCTATTTCCTTTGAGTAAATACAATTTCCTCTGAGTTCCAAGTCTTTAATTTATTCATGCTGTAATGAACATACTGATGTGCAATAATACTTTCAGGTGCTTTCACAATGTTATTTAAAAACGTACTTGCTATGTCATAGATCTCTGTAATATACATGAAAGAGGAGAAAAGAAAAACCTTGGATACAACAAATCAATAAATGATTTGCAGTACTGGCAGCTAGGTGACTCACTAAGGTCAGACTGAAAAAAGTTTTACTGCAGGCATTCTAGTTTCTAAGCTTCTAATTACTTGGCGACACTTTTTTTTTTTTTTTTTTTAAGCTGTCTTTTTATCTAAGGTATAGCCAGGGCATGGACACTTGTCACCACATGGTCTATTATTTCTGACAATTACAGCAGCATAAATGGAGCATA
>JAUBOD010000001.1:14982422-14996669 GCA_032353885.1 Nothura maculosa
TCCAGTCCCTTAATCATCTTTGTCACTCTCTGCTGGACCCTCTCTAGAAGCTCCACATCCCTCTTATACTGGGGAGCCCAGAACTGGGCTCAATACTCCCGATGTGGCCTCACCCGAGCTGAGTAGAAAGGCAGTATTACCTTCCTTGACCTGCTGGCAACACTCCTCCTGTTGCAGCCAGGACCCCATTGGCCTTCTTGGCCACAAGGGCACACTGCTGACTCATGGTAAACCTGGTATCAATCAAAACTCCCAGATCTCTCTCCATGGAGCTGCTTCCCAGCAGGGAATTTAAAGGGTTTTATAAGATTGAAATTATATTTAAATACAATTCTCAGATATAGAACAGCTTGCAATAAAATACTATGATATGACTACTTTGTGTAGAACTGCTACCAACATCAGTACAATAAAAATGTTTGGAATTAGACCCTACAACTCCTTTTCAGAAGGACTTGTGAGTAAAGTTATTTGATATAATACCTAACAGGAAGTTTAGTAAATTGCCTTAAGTTTACAGACATTTTGTATCTCATCATTACTGTTAATTGAATACAAAGACTTTTTGTAAAATCTAAAGCCAAATGTTTGCACTGTGGTAAAATTAATAGCACTTCACCTTCATTATATACGCATGCCCTTAGGAGATAAGTGTTCAGAATGTTGTTATAAATAGGTGGTATTATAATAAGGATAATTACCAGGAGAATTAATATGAATGGGTTCTAGTTACAGACCTACTGGGAGAACATATTATAAATGTTCAATTAATTAGTAAAATTATTTCTAGAGTAGGAAGAGTATTAAATGTGTGGTTTTGTTTTCCTTCTGCAGTCCCAAATAAGAAGGGAAAAACAACTATTTGAGAAAGCTACATGACTGTTCTGAAAGGTTCCTTTATTATATTTATTCATCTCTTTATATATAAAACACAATAGATTTATGGCATTTTAAATGTTATGATTTATAGAGTACTTATTTAATTATGTGAAGTACATTTTCATAGCCCACAGGCACTACCTGGGAGTAGTGGTTATTAGGCAGCTAAATACATATTTCTAATCCTTTTCTTCATTGATGTTTATAATTCGCCAACCTGCAGGAAGTTATTAATACTTAATCTTCTTTATGTTGCCTAACTGCTAAGTGATCATTATGTTCTAAAATTTCTGAGCTATCAAAGGTGCAGCAGTAGGGAGTTAAGTACTGGAGTTGTAAATACACAAGCTATTCATAACGGTGATATGACTGTGATAACTGCAATCTTGCCATTGTCCTCTTTGCTATTTCAGGAAATCAGACTTCTTCTATCATCTGTTGAGATTTAGTTAGGCACTCTGCTTTTTACCAAACGGTGTATCACAGTACATGTAGCCAGTGGATATTCCCTGCCTTTGGATTACCATATGTTTAGCAGTGTGTCTGACTCAGGCTTTTGCTAATTTCTGGTTCTTTTTTTTCCTTCCTTACTGAAAGCACAACCACAACTACATAAACCATTTTTTTCCTGCTTTTTGTGTTTATATACAGTGCTCTCTCTGCTCTTCTCACTTACATGAGTTCTGTTCTATTTCCATCCAGCTATTCTATCAAAAACCTTAGCTTCTACACATTTTTTTCTCAGTTATTTCCTTGGCTCTCCTAGCTAGAACCAAGCTATCTTCTTCTTCATTCAGATGTAGCTGGATATTTCCTTTTGCCATCTTGCATAAGAATGGAAAGAGTAACTTGCATGAAGTAGGAGACTTTTTGGCAGTTAAGAATATGCAAAATATATTTTATACACATGCACAGACACATAAATATATAAAAATATATAATATACATATGAATATATATTACATACTTTCTAATGTAAATATATGAAATAAGTAGAAAGACAATATCTATTCTTAAATAGAGAATGGACCTTGAACCTTTTGCAATAACAGCAATATTAGGAATAACATTTATACTTAAAAACTACTAAGGGATTATAAAGAGTGAATACCCAAATGACATACACAAAAGTTTGTTTAATAATCCTTGTTTTATTTTTCCCTGTCCATTTCATTTATGACTCTCAGTTGTAGTAGCAATTCCTCATCTGATCAAACTCAAGTCTTAGAACCTTACGTTGTATAAATGCACAGCTCAGTGATAGAGCAGACTTACACAACTAGGCAACTGACTGTGTTAGATTTCAGTCCCATAGCAAAGCACAGCCCCTCCTTCTGCTAATCATAGCAGGTAGCTTCACCTGATGAAAGGAAACAGCCAGGAGATTCCAGAAGTGAGGCTGAGCAAGTTTTTCCAATATGCATATCCATACAATTGTACGCACACGTGCACACAAGTACACCACACACAGAGTTATTCGTTATTTCCAGCATTGTCTCCTGCTTAGTACAGTAGTTCTGCTCAATTAAATTTACCACCAGCCAGAGATGGTTGCTTTTCTGCAGCTTTAATGCTGAGCACGCTGTCTTTGACCTGGCATAATGTACACAAAGAATTGGAGTGTTAGTGTAGGATTCTTAGGATCAGTTTTGGCATTTTTTACTCTGATAATATATGACATTTTCTGAGCAGGTTAAATGGCTTTTCAGTAGCTTCTGACACCTTTTTGGTCACTCATGTATCCCTAGAAGAGGAGCCAGTTTTCACTTTGCCTGATAAGATGTCTAAGACACTGCAATACCAAAACAATTGATGAGATAGAGAGATTCAGGATTTCTTCTCCATCTTTTCAGGCTTCTCTACAGTCAGTGAAGAGGTTTAATGATTTCAGAAGGATCTTTCTGAAAGTAGATTACCCTGATCTTTCAGTGCCTTTTGCTGCTGTCTGTTCTGTTTTCAGAACTCTTATTTTCATTGCCAGGGTCAGGCAGGCTCAGCTTTCTCCCAGCGAAGCCTTTAATGTCAGTCGTCAAAGTGTCTTTATCTTTGAATCTTGTTGAAGAAGTGCACACTGTCGTGAACAAGGACACTTGCAAGCAGAGATTAAAGCCTACGTATAATTGTTTGGAAAACTTTATAGCCTAAACTGATAGTAGCTATTTACTTCTGCAAGTCTTAGTATCTGGCAACTCAACTGGGAAAGATTTTGTGGATTGTTCCTTTTCAACTATATTTTTATCATAGCAGAGGGTTTAAAAATGCTCCTTGTCACAATGACCATGACACCTTTTTCTCTTGAATAGACAAACTAGCTAAACTAAAGGTTTACAAAGGTGTACAGGACACAGACACTTAGGATATTATCTATGCCAATAGATTTCAATTAGCCAAATATTTAGCCTGAAATCCTCAGGTACCTTTCTTCTTCTTAGACATTTTTCCTGTTTAATCATGCAGAACTTTTTCTGTTTTTGTTATTAATTAGCCACCCATCTGTGATTTCTTAAATCTTTTACTAAACTTCTTTTATCTGAAGCAATGAAGCACAACTCTCTCTCTGTTCAACTAATTGCTTTTAATTGATCTAACCAGATGCAAGTTCCTAGCCAGTTAGCTGATTTCTTCAATTAATGAAGCCAGCTGTCTCACAGTCATGTTATTGATCATTTTCAGGTCTAGGCATCTGTTATTCTAAGTATTTTAATGGTCATTTCCAGTTGCCTCAGATATCACTGCACATAATCATTACTCTGTTTTATTAATTTAATTAATTCCAGACATTTTCTCATATCCCTTTTTCATTCAAATCATACATTTCCCTTTTTTTAAAAGAAATACCCTCCTGCTGCTAGAAAGCAAAAAGAAATGGATAAAGGAGCTGAGGTCCCCTTTCTCAATTCTTTCTTTTTTCCTCCAAATACATTGCTAGTACGCTGCCTAGAAAAACAAACAAACAAACAAACATTGTTTAAAAGGGAACTATTAATTTTTTATTTATTTATTTATTAGAAATTCTTCCCATTTCTTTCCAACCACATAAGGCTTTGCTTGTTACACTATCAGTTATTTGACAAACATTCACTGATTACTACTGAGGTCCAAAATAATCTATAGGAAGAATGTTCTGCTAGTTGGAAATCTTATGAATCTAAGACACAAGAATTCAGATTCCTGCTCATGAAGCTCGTTTTTTTCTGCATTAGTACGCTATAAAAGGCTAAAAAGATAGAAAAAATAAGTTTACATTTAAAATCTTTTGGCTGTTAGAGGCCAAGATTACTTCACTGTAAAGCTACTTTGCAGTATTCTCTCATTCAATGTAGGAAAAAAATAAAAACACAGAAGATTCAAGAAAAGAAAAAATTATGAATACCCAATCTCACATACAAAGTCAAAAAACCTAAGTCAGACAAATATAGTGCTGAGGAATCTGTTACCTTGTGCAGAGTTATTTTTCAAGAAAGGTAATATTAATATTGACATACTTCAACATTTTTATATTTTGAATCTGTATTATTAACCAAGGAATAAATTGGAATAATGTTAAAATGAATCTACTCTTGCCTATTACAGGTAAATAATTTTAACTTGCTTCAAATCATGTACTAATTTCACGAGTAATCTTTTTAAAGGATATTGAATCACAAAAGTATCTGAATTAGGCACATCCATTAACTATCTTCTAAATCAAACTTCAGAGCAGTGTCCCACAGGCAGTAGAGTGTTGACTAATTTTGCATAACTAAGCTTTGACTATCTAAATTTCCCAAAGTAGATCATGTGATTCTTTACATCAGGAGGTCAAATCTGCCTGGTTTATTTCATGCTTTCTGCATAAGAAATTGCATTCAGAGGTCAGAAGCTATAGCAAAAAAATAGAGTCTATTCTTTTCTCATTTAGAAAAATATCACTGAGAAGTTTTGCTGCATTTATTGTAGTTCTTCTAAGGAGAAAATAATTATGCTACAAGTTTTCTTATTCCAATCAAAGAAACACAGATCAGTTCCCAGAATTATACTTGCTTCTCAGGGAAAGAGCAAAATGTTCTGTTTAACAACTACTGGCTAATGCTTGCTGCAGCAGACAATGTATGTGCCGGATGGGCTATAGATGAATAATGCCCTTTTCTCTCTACTTAATCTTCTGTTCCATGGAGATAATTCAACAAGGCGCTTCTTCACTAGGTGCTTAGTGGGCCCAGAGTTTTTACCTTACAAATGGAGCCTCCATTCCACAACACTTTGCAAATTTGAGCCCTTGCACTTGTGGTCTTCCCACCATAAATCAATGTCATTCACTACAGTCATTAAGAGTCCCTGATAGACATTGCCTTTCCTTAGGAGGGTCAATGAAGTTACAATCTTGTCAATAAAATATATACATAATCTGTTTATATATTTTGCCACATTGCCAAGAAAACACTGGAGCATTTTCCATACATTCTTTCTCCTAACAAGAAGGGTTGAAAAAGGAAAATAAGCAAAATAAGATTGTGTAACTAAAACATTTCCAGCATCTTAATTTTCCCTCCTTTCAGTCATACTTTCTTTAACTTTTCACTTTAATCAGTTTAAATAGTCTGTTTCAGCTCTGAAGATCTGAATCGTCTTAAGACAAATAAAATTTATGAAAAATGCTCCTATAAAGGTAGGTATACCTATAGGTAAAATGCACATGCCAGCTTATGGACTTTGTGCCTGTTTATCTCCTGTGATATTAATTTTCAGATCATAAACTAAAAGGCTTCTGACCCTAGGATGCTGCTGAAAACAAAAATGAAAAGGGATAATAGAAACATGTAGTCTTCCTCTTGTAAAATGAAATTTTAAATAGTAAGTGTTGATGTTTGAAATGCTAATATAATCATTTGCCACAAAGCCTGTATACGGAATAAAATGTTAGCATTTATGCAATCTCTTGCAAGTGGTATTCAATCACTGTTGCAATGAGCTGATGCCTTAATAATTGGTTGAATGCAACATGACATCCTGTGGGGATAATTTAATACTCTGCTTTCTGTTTCATAGTTCCTTTGACCCTATATAAAAATGCTGTTAATGATTAGTTCTCTTTACTAACATTACTGCTGTCAGAGATGAAGACCATAATGCTATGAAATGAATATGGCAGTGGTTTATAACCTTTAGTTTAGAATAGGGAACATTTATGTATCATTAAAATATAGATAAAGGTTAAACCAGATTTTTATTTTCTGAATTGATTAAAATAGAAATATACACTAATTCTTAAATAGATCATACTCTGAATATGTACTACTGAATATTTATACATTAAATTTCTCAGATACATTCAACAAAACAAGGGGCAAGTGAATGTTTTTCTAGTTAAGAGTGTCAGAACAGTTTAGCTATAAGATATGTAAAGTATATTAGTGGTCAATGTTGTTATTTGCAACACATACCTATCACTTTTTCATGCTAGCATCTACATTGTGTTCTTCAGTGATTCCAGATGCCTACTGAAGCAAAGGACATTTACCTAACAAATTATATTAATTAATGTTATTTTCTTTATAAGTCATTTGTATGACATTCAAAATTAGTGATCAGCACTGCCTTGGCTAAAAAGTTCTTCAAAATTTGGTGATATATAATATTAAATATGATGCTAGCTAACAACCTTGTCAAAACTTTGTAGTCAACCTTTCCTGCTAAGAACAATACTGTATGGTTTCTTTAGCCACCGGGATTGCACTGCCTTTGTTGAAATTAAACCAGTCCATGACTATTACTAAAAAGGCATATGGCTGATAAAGTTTCACTGGAAATAAATGGTAAAAATAGTCCAATTCAAAGAAAAAAAATCTTTTAAAGTTGTTTTGTGATAGATATTTTATCCAAAAACATTTAGTACTCTGTGAAATTAAATTCCTTTTATCCTTTTTAGAATCAATGCCAATATTGTCACATAAAAGTATTGACATGACTCAGTGCTAAATGCTTGTTGCAATGTTCTTATTTTAAAAATAATAAACAAAAATAATAACACATGTGAAAATTCTTCCCCCAAAAAGTAAGGAAAATATTAAAATGTTAGTTATAATTTGTTGAAAATCCTTGTAACAACGTGGTCTCCACACCGCTTGTCTATTAATAGAATAATATTTTTATATTTCTAGTGATGAGGTTTTTTTAAGCATTGCCAATATAAAGGCAAAAATCTCTACATTTTCACAGGAAAGTCTACAGTGTATCGAAATGTTTAGACAGGTTGGTATTTGAAAGGTTTGAAGGCTTTTTTCATTCTAATGAATTATAGTCAGAAGACAATATTTAACTTTTATTCCACATAGCTATAGCTGAAAAAGACAGATATTAAAATGGGTGCATACACAAAAGTGTATAAAGAATAAACATGACAAAAGCTTGGGAACAGATTAGGGATCATATTTGGTTTAATTGAGGGGTAATGAAAGAAGTTTCACAATGTGCTAAAGAGATTACAATGTGTTAAAGATTACAATGTGGTAAACAGGGAAGACAATAATAATAATAAAAAAAAACTTTATTTGAAGGTTAGTAAGTGCTGTACAAAAGAAAAAACCTCAATAAGCATGGTGTGTAAAATCTAATGAAATAAATACATATGTATAAAGCATTGAAATCTCAAATATTAATTTTCCTTTGAATGTATGCTGTTGTGTCATTTGTAAATTCCTTTATTTTCCTTCCCAATTTTCTAATGACTTGTTTCACTGGAAAAGTTCACAGATTGGATTTCATGCAGTTGCAATTATTTGTAGAAAATGAATTTTGTATATCAAAGTAGAAAAAATGCAGTGGAATCATTTGCATGCTATATAATCATGGAAGAAAGATATGTATGTGTGTACTATATTGCAGCTATCAAAGTGATGCTTATTATTTCTTAAAACATATTATTAAAGAAAAACAGAATAGAGTCAAATGACTCGTCCTCATTTCAAAGATATCTCAGATACAGGAGATGTTGATACGTTTTTGAATAGCTCATCAAAATTTAGGATTTTGCCCTTCTAATAAAAAAAACAAAAAAGAAACTATTAATGAATGTCTAATGTCTATTTGTTTCAGAATATTCATTCAAATGGACAGATGAAATCTCTACAAACACAACAAGATAGTGATTTCTTATACTGAGCAGGAGAAAAAAGGATATTTTTTCACAAGCTTCAGAATTTTCCTTCCAAATCCTTTTTTTTATTATTATTTAAAGTTTTTTCTTCCAGAATTCAATAAATTATTTTGTCCTAGAAAATATGTGATTTGTCTTTATGCTTCATTTGTTTTCTGTCGGGAGATAATATAACCAGTGTTACATTCTCTTCTCAAAAAGACTGTATAAACACTGAAACACACTTTTGTTTTTTTCCCGAAAGTACTGAAGTTTGTATGAAAGCAGCAGGATCTTCTTTTCTGCTTTTGTTGATTGCTTTCTAAGAGCTAAGATCATAGGAGACTACCTCTGTGAAAAAGAATCTGAAAACATTTTCAAGAAAAAAAATAAAAGCTTTGGAAGAGTATTTACTTAATTTGAAAATTGTCATGAATTTAAAATATCTTTTTTTCTTTATTATTTTTTAATTTCCTTAGAATTCTATTCAAAGAACTTATTTTTTCAGTAACTTAGTAGGAAGTTCACCAAAAGAGAAATCTATAAAGTAGTTGCTCACCTATTTTTTCAGTTATTTATCTCACAGAACAGCATTTTTGAGTTGTTTTGAATAACTGATATGGAGATTACCCTTAATATATACTCTTTATAGATTAGTTTTCCAAATAATTTATTGCTCATACAATATTTATTAGAACTTTTCTTGATTTCTAAGAAGCAAATTTCCTTAAATCTTTTTAGTATCTTTTAGAGGTTATATAAATAAATGTATTTGTCCAAATACAAATTCCACCTTCAGAATCTATTTTATATGAAATCTCTAGTTTAACATTAGATTTTTTTTTGAACACAATTTAAAGTCTCATTTTTAGTTTTTTTTAGTGTCGTTGCATCTAATATTTACTTTGCTTCTAAATTCCGAGTTTAAATGTATTCTAGGCTGGAATTTTGGTTTATGCAGCTTTTAAGGACTGACTGAACTTCTGTTTTTTACATATATCAAAGCAAACATAAACAAATAGATTATTTTTCAGTTAAGGAGTAAAATAGTATGCTATATCACATGCCCTGAAAAAATATCTCTATGATAATATGATTTCAATATAGTCATATCATTATCATAAGATAAAATCCATAACCAAAGGTAAATGACTTAATCTGTTTCCTTAGGAACTTTTATATTTAACTCTTTAAGAGCTATACCTAACAAAAAAATTCAAGGAAATTCCAAGACCTATGGTTAATAGCATAAACTTGAAAATGCCTGCTGACTTCACGCCTATCTAAGGAGAGGTATATACTTCCTTATCTGAGGAAAGGAAAATGCCTCCTTGACATTTGCATTTTATACATTTAAGATGCTATAAGTTTCTGCTTCTGCACAGAACTGCTTGCGTGTTTATAAGGTGAGAATCTTGCTGTTTGTCTCAATCTAGTTCTTTTCTTCTTAAACCGTCAGAGCTTATGTTCAACTAGATAGTTTCACAAATTGCACAATACATACTTTTAGGGTTAGAATACTCAAAAATACAATCAATCATCACTGGTGGTCTATTTTGTTCAAGTTAAAAAGAAAAATTAAGCCTCTTTTTGACTTATAGTCTAATTATTACTCCAGTAATTGAAAATTAGATCATAGAGTATGGTGCTTTATATTTTCCTGTCTGTTCAATAGAAGATATAAACATATAGGAAAAGTACAGGAGCAGAAATCTAAAGCAGAGGCTCTCCATTCCTTAATGGCCTTTTGTCCTTTTACGCCCTTTGGCATTAGCTAATGCTAAGCGCATTAGCTTTATTTTGTGGGGTCTTTTTTTTTAATCTTGTTGTTTAATAGGCTTTTTTACTTCTATCTGCAACAAACTCCTTCTTCCAAACTTCTTCTATTTTTTTTTAATATTCCATTTTATTGAAGAACTCTCACAGCACGTTTAGCTTCCTCTTTTTTTATTCTCTTTTGTGAAACATACTCTCAAATACTGATTTAAGACATCATTTCTAAACTCATCTTTCTATTCATCTTTCTATAAAATTTATGGGGAAAGATTTTCTTCTAAAATGACAGCCAGTTTCTAACAGTAATTAATGCTCTGGCTTCAGAGTTTGTACATATCTTAATTATGTCTTCAAGCATATCATCTGGAAAATATAAGAAAGGAAAATTAATATAATCCCTTATAAAACTAAATTCAAAGATTCAGAATGATAGATATAGCGTTCAAAAGACCTGTATGAAAGAATTGTCATTGATTCTCTTTTGGTCTGTATGACGGGAGAGATTTGCATAGGTTAATCAAAAAGCTTTGCTGATGGCCTCTGAAAGGAGTTCAGTCCCTTCTTCTGCCAGATGAATAGAAGTTATCATAAGAAGCCCTAAAGTGTATGTAAACCAGAGAAATAACCATTTCTAGTAGAGATGTGCAGATACAAAAGGAGTTTCCCAAGAGTGTTTTGTCTGTTTTTTTTTTTTTGTTTTTTTTTTTCTGTCTTAACTGTAAAAAATGAACAAACAGAGCCCAAGAGAGAATATATGCCAGGAAAGGAAGATAGTCTTGATAGACTCAAGGTTCTACAAGGAAAAATTGAAGTTGTCAAAAATGAACTATGACATTTGAGGAACTTGCAACTTACCTGTTCTTATTTTATTGCTAATATATATGCTCCAGTAAAACTTCATTTTTCTTTAGATCATCCCTATATTGGTGATCTGCTCTGGTATCTTTGCTTGCCTATCTTTGCTGCCATGGGGAGTGGAACTGCAGTAAGTCTGCAAGGACAGATCTAAAATAGCTATTTGGCTGGAAATCTTCTATCTATATCGTGACAGCTGTTTTCCTGTGTATCTTAATTCACTCGTTACCCACACTGGTCAGGAAGCTGTATTAATAGAACTTTAGCAATATAAAGATACTATATATATATATATATATATACACAGTACACCGTTGCCCACAGTAGACCATAAACATATCTCAGCAATGTCTAGTTGACAGAATAAACATTTAATAGCCACCTTAAAGACAACAGGCAGCAGTATTCTGGTTCTAACAATTAATATACAAGTAAAATCATTTTACACTAAGAAAAAATATTTTCTTAAGGAATGATAGTTTACTTTTCTAAGTCATCAAATATATTTTCTCAGCTTTTCTCAATTCAATTAAAATAAAATTCTGCTCTGTGCCATGCAAATGTCTATATATGTGCTTTGATAATGTTAGTGTAATATAAGACAAAAATTAAATAAAAGGGTGAAAGGGTTTTTTTTCCAGTTCATTAGAAACTCTGTGGTAGAAAATCAATATTAGCTAAATAGAGGACAGAAAAAGTAAGGGAAAATAGGTCTGGAGCCTCTTGCATCATGCTGCAAAAACTATGTTTGAATGATGACCAATTTAAACCACAATCTATGAGGTTCATTAATCAGTACAGCAAAAACTTGTATAAAACTTAGTAGAAGACACAGTAATTCTGTAGAAGATTAAAGCCTCAAGCCAATTTTTGTGATAAATTGTCTGGTAATTATCATGGTACTACATTACAGTTACCTGATGTGTCTTTGGTCGGTCAGAAGAAAGCAAAATTGAATCAATTTTATTCTACAAAAAAATTTAATAGTTTAATTCTTGTGTTTGGGACCTGTTCTGTTGCAAAATTTGAACTCCTTCATGTAGTCTTTTCTTCCATCTTGTGATATAAAAGGAGAAAAAAAATCATAGTTACTTGACAAGGTTTTACGTGTGTTGAAAGTTTCTGTGTAGAAATATTAACCAGATGGGCTTTAGTGTCATAAGTCTAATTCCTTTTATTGAACTCTGGATTTTAGCCTTAAAGTTCAGTCCAAATTTAAATATAGTTTTTGTTTGTTCTTTTGTTTTTCAGTCAGGTCAGGAAAACTACATATTACTCTGTCCTTAATCCAAGTTGGAAGTCGTAAAGCTATACCACAAGTCTAGAAGTCGGTGCTGAGATGCATCAATCTATGCATGAGATTTTACGGACTGTCAGATAATGGGTCAGAAGAGTACCATAAGACTACTTTATGACTTTAGAACTCTATGATCTGTTTATGTGCTGGTTTTTTGTTTTCTATACAAGAAAATGTCCATGATGCAGGTTTCTGTTGGTTTTCCTGTTGAGTTTTGGTTTATTGTCATCAAGAGATAATTGTTATCTTTCAAGATGAAAAATAATATTAATTATATTATTGTTAGAAGAGTGCAATTTACTGTTTTAATAGCATTTCCTTCATGTAAAAACAGTTAAGGTGATTTAAATGATTTGCATTTTAAAAAGCATGCATTTTAATGTATGCAGCAGTTATCCCGTATCAGTAATGCAAGTCATGAGCATGTGAATGGAATAGTAAAAACTGAGGCATAAACCCTGAACAAAATTGCATCATGGCAGCAGTACATGAATGATCAGTGCATGCATTCTGGAGCATAAGAAAGAAGCAATTTGTTTTTTGAAAAGTTTGCAGTTAAAAGCATGGTATATTAACTAGATTCTTCCAGATTTAATTTAAAATTGGGACAAGCCAACCTGCTGTGGGGGGAGCCATATGTGTGCATTGGTCTAAAATACTGAAGGTATTTCAAATTCTGATTCTAAGATGAAAACAAAGGCATATATTTGTAGAAGAGTAGCCCTGAATAGCCTTGCTTTCACATATATTTAGCTATTGACTTCTTTTGTCAGCTACTCATCTAAGGCCATTCTAAGGTAGACAGAGTAAGACACGCACCTCCAGAGCATGATTCATACCACCCTAGAGAGGTGTCTTAGGTAGGATTAATTATCTTCTAGAAGAGCTTATTTTGCTCTATAATATATTGAGGAACTTTAAAAGGACATAAATTATAGCATTAAAAATCTCTATGTTTTTAAGAGCAAAAATTAGTTGAGATAAATCATACTTTACTGTGCTCACTTTTAAAAAGTGTTGGTTTTTATAGTGTTGACTTTTAAAAAGTGTTGATTTAAAGAAGATTTGATAGCATTTGGTAATATATTATCAAATTGATAATATTTGTAAAGAAGAGGGGGCCAAGCTTTTTTCGGTGGTGGCCAGTGATAGGACAAGAGGTAATGGGTGTAAGCTTAAGCACAGGAGGTTCCACCTGCAGGTGAGGAGGAACTTCTTTACTGTGAAGGTGACAGAGCAGTGGAACAGGCTGCCCAGGGAGGTTGTGGAGTCTCCTTCTTTGGAGGTCTTCAAAACCCGCCCGGATGCCAGATGATCTCTAGAGGTCCCTTCCAACCTTGTAGATTCTGTAATTCTGTAATATTCTCAGTATCTTAAAAATAACACATGACTTCAGATTCCTTTGGAAATCAAGATTTATTCTGTATTTCAGCAAGATTATTTATATAGTGGGGATTATAGCCTTTTTAAAAATAGTTAGCATCTCCTTGAAGGAAAATTTTAGATATATAAATAACAGTCTATGCTATATATGGGAAGTGAAAGAGAACCTGTTTTGCCTTTTACATGTCTGATGAAACAGTAAGGTCACATGAATAATGATGCATTAGAATCAATGCAATTTAACTGTAATGATTGCAGCTGCTTGGAATTTTACCTTAAAATTGCTCTACTAACAGCAAAACTGGCTCTGTGAGAGTATATACAAATTCTAAATAATTTTACTTATTGTAATTAGATTCATGACAAAATTTGAAATTATGGGTGAGGTGGGACATTTATATTTGAAAAGTATTGAAATAGGTAAAAGGAAATTTACAAAGTAATTCTTGAGCTAAAGCACTTATTCTTTTATGTAAATAGCAGCAAAACAATACCCATGAAAGCCTGTATTTGATTTGGAGGAGAGGGGAAGTTTTGTTACACGTGGAAGAAGTAACCATTTAAAAGTGAAAAAAAGTAACTGTAGTAAAAAGACTCTAGAACAGGAGCCTATTTTAGATACTAACCAAAATTTAAAAAGTATTCATTTTTTCTGCTTATTTACAGTGCCAATCTGAATGGGGCTTACCCTTTGCCTTAAGATAGGGAGCCAGATGAAGATAATGAACAATTCTACTTCATCTTTTATCTTTAGTATGAGCAGTCTTGTGACAATTTTTTCTTTATTTTTTTTTCCTACTCTTTTCTATATTAATTAACTGCTGTTCTGTTGTTACTGGTATGCTTTACTCTTGACAGGATTTCTTCTTATAAGTTTTCTGTTCCCTACTGACTTTGATTCACTCTCACACTGACAAATTACATTTATACTGGGCACATGAGA
>JAUBOD010000001.1:14996769-15011644 GCA_032353885.1 Nothura maculosa
CTTATAAGTTTTCTGTTCCCTACTGACTTTGATTCACTCTCACACTGACAAATTACATTTATACTGGGCACATGAGAGATACACCAAGAACTTTCCCTGAGCATAGAAGACACATGTACAAAAAAATCTATTTTTATAACCTACTATTCTTCATTGTAATTCCTAACTGATTAGAATGAAAAAATAGGTCATAAAAAAGTACCTGATGTGGATCTGCATCATTTCATCAAAAGAAAGTGTAACTGATGGATGAAATGAATATCAAAATTTTAATTCTTAGTTTCAATCTCATTTTCTCCAAAATGATATACAATTTTCCACCAAATGCCCAGCCATTAAATATCTATCTATCTATGTATCTATCTATGTATCTATCTATGTATCTATCTATGTATCTATCTATAAAAGAAACTAAAATTGTACTGCGTCCTGACTATCCTGCTTCAAATCAGGACTTAAAAGCCCTAGAGCAAAATTAATCACAATTTATTTGCCAAAGGTAAGCATCCACTTAAAAATAGTTGCATAGGCTTCCTCTGTAGCCACTGGAGAGCAAGGCAGATTTACAAGGTTGTCCATATTCTAAGTTGGATGTCTGAAGTAGATGAGATGAATTGTTATCCTTGTCTTTACTGATTATAAAGTGAGGCTTAGATTGCTGTCTTACTCTACAGTTACCTAATTTTATCATACTGCACTGCTACCTTCAATAAAGTGGGTATAAATATCCTGCCCACCTTGCAAAACCATCTGGGATATATGGAGATTTATATGAAATCTTGCAGGTGAATTCTTCTGTATTTACCCACTGTTTAATAAACCAACAAACCCACAGCTTATATTCTATTATTCCAAAAAAAGTCAAAGATTCAAAATTTGTGATTTTCCAGTGCTTATGATTCTCTTATGAGATACAGCCTTCGCAGTCTGTAGTATTTAATGGACACAACATACAGCCTTATGACACATAATGAAGAGAGTCTGAGCAATAAAAACTGGCAAGATTGCTGTTATAGGATTATAGCAGTTGCAAATCTTGTACTGCTATCTAGACACAAGATAGGATTTGCTGTATGCTAATCTACTTAAAATTGTCTATAGTGCCCAAAAGACACCATAGACCCTTGCTCTAATTGGACTGAAGAAGGACAGTAGGGAAGTGATCTACTTGACTGATATTGAATAGTTGCTTTAAGTTGCAGACAATTACCGCTATATTGCTTAATCCTCCAGATATCTGTAAAAACTGTAGTTTACATAAAGGTGCGATCAACTATTGGGTTGTATTTTCAGATCAAGATCTATTCACATTCTAGGAAAAGAAAAATAAATAAATAAATAAATAAAAGATAGTTATCTAGTTTCAGGAAATTTTTGAACTGTCTTTCTGGATTTGTTAGAAAATGCCCCAAGCCAGTATTTGGACTTCATCAATAACAAATTCTAGTCAAATACATTATGGAATTGCTTAGTTCATACAATTATTTGCTGGTTATTCTACTCACACATTGAAAAAGCTGTATGTTTACAAGAAAAGTACAAGCTTTCGGTACTTGAATTAGTAACTACCTAGCATATGGACAATGGAGAAGGTTATCTGCTGGATGGAGAGGAGGTTAAAGAGTAAAATTTACAAAAAGAGATCATTTTAAGCATATTGTGCCACAGATTTTTTGGAACTTGATTCTAATGCTTTTTAATTTGGAATCATATTCACCTTTAGTTTAAGTTTTAAGGTCTGTGATAATTATAGCTTGTAACATATTTGCAGTTTGAAAATGATGTGACAGAATAACTGACAATGCCAAGAAAGGAAGTTATATGCTTTCTAAGATAGAAAAATGGGCATGCAAAAGGAAAATATTATGTTAAATTAAAAAGCTATTTTACCTTAGCTAAAATTATTAGGGCTTTTTTTGTGGCTGTAAGGGAAAAATGCATTTTATGGCTGAAGTGATAATATTGTTCTTATTGCTGTTATTATTATTACTACTACTACGATTATTCTGCACAGTGCAGATTATACATTTTGCTTCATGGTAATAAGTTAACAAATTTTATTGCTACGGAGTGAATAATTTCACTGCTCAGAGGAAGATGCTAAAATTGGTGGTTGAATGTAAAATTTTTCTTTCACTTATGAGTTGCAGATACACGTACTGATGAGTAGAAGCTAATAAAAGTGATACACATTTTATCTTTTCATTTTTATTAATAAAAGTAATAGTAATGCTAATATTTTGTTGCTCAATTCCTTTTTTTTTCCTGTTAGTAATATAAAGCAAAATTAAAGGTCTTCTCTCTGAAGTTTCAGTCTTTTTTTTTCATATGTATACTGCTTAAAGTTCCCTTTTCCTGTTTTCCTTTGAATATCAAGTGAAGATATTCATTCACTTCTCTTTAGAGAAGTTTACAGATTTTTTTTCATACATACCTTGAAATTTCCAGTGTCTGTGAACACACATGTATTCTTTCATCTGACTCCCCTGTTTACTGATGCTTGCTAAGAATTAGACACTTGAAATAGTAATATTCTCTGGAGAAACAAAATTCTTTTCCCCTTAGTGAAAACAAAATATTTTTTTCCAATTCTTAATTTCTTTCTATGTGCAGTTTTGCTTAAAATTACAAGACTGTGCAGCCACAAGTAACCAAAAGGAGCATCAACACATTAGTTAGTCATTACAGAAAAAAATCTTCCTTAACCTGCTTCCTTACTTTACTCTCATAGAATTGGATCTGGCTGTAGGCAACTACTTTTTGTTGGATCTTGATCATATAAACTGGCTTGCTTAACTATGCTTTTAGGATATGCATTAAAAGCATTTGTCAAATACATATCAACAATGATTGGTTATAGAGAAAGCAATGAAATTACATATTATAGATAATGTTTAATAGGCTTAAAGGACTGGAAAAATAATACTAAACCTATTTCATGTTTATCACAGCCAAGGGACCCATTCTGATAAATAATAACTTCTAAGGTTTTGTCTTTCTTTTCCTACTTCTGTTTTGCACTATTTAATAAGCTCTTCTCTGCTTTCATTTACCTCATATGCTAACAAATACCAGTAAACATATTGAGCATACTATGTAAGTGAATCTGCCTTAAAAAGTCTAATGGAGTAATGAGCCATGAGATTCCATAAAAGAATAGCTTTTCTATCATTTGTTTCTATTTTCACAAACACAGACAATTTTCATTATTTATCATTTCAATATGACTAGACAGAAAATAGATTTAAGTAAAATATTCTGATTTTGAAGCTAATTGGAACTAATCTCTACTATTGTTCATTTTACAGCAATCCTATTTCTTCCATGATGTAGATATACAAGCATTTTGTATACAAATAAGTTTTTTCTCTGTTCTCCAGTGCATACAAATGAAGTTAGCCAGTAATGAAATTTGACATGTCAACTTTTAAGAGCACTGCAGTTTAAGATTATTGAGTGCCTACAAATAGGATTCATAGAAGCTACTAGCTTCAAGTCATGAGAGAAATCCAGGTGGGAATGACAATGTAGGTAACTATTCTTAGATAGATATTGACAACTTACCTTATTTGCGATTTGCAGTGAAGAATCTTCTCCAATAACTAAATGCCCACCCAATAACTTCAGTAGGTAAATTCCACATCAGGTCTCTCACAAAGTGATTGTTCCACTAAATTTGAAAAAGTGTGTAGACCTATTTTGTTCAATAATCTAGAGCTCAAAACACTTGCTTAGGAGAGAAGAATCTATTTTCAATTTCTTGTGCTTTCTGATCTGGTCCATCTATTGAGGTGTCTGGTCTGAGTTTCTCTTGACGCTGTTTTGCTTTGTATAAATTATTATATTTTCACTGACACAGGAAATGAAAGAAAGGTCTCCTAGCATCTCAGGGAAGTACCCTAATCAACAAGAAATTGTATATTCTACTGTGAGCTCCTCTCAGTCTTTACAGGTGACGCTCTTTTTGTTTGTATAATTAATTAAACTGAATTCTGGAGCAGAAACTTGTAAACTGATGCTTCTGTATACCAGAAAAGAACACTAAACAACAGCCAGGCTTTTTTCTTTTCTTTTTCTGTCTCGTTGAAAGTTCAGTTATTTAACATAAGGGAAACAGTTGCAGCTGGAATAACTAATCATACTAAAATAACCAACAGTCTAGATATAAAGAGATTTGGTTGGAATTTTTAATTCATTTAATTCAGACAGGAATTTCATTGTCTTAAACACCAAGATTTGGGCAGTGACAGTTTCTACTCAAACCAAATCTCAGGTACTGTTTAGGACAGAGCTAGTGGTAGATGTAAAAATTAAGAGGTAGAGGTAGATGTAAAAATTGAGGACTTTTGTAGTTTATGATTAAGTATGGGTTTTTACTTTGAGGATGATTCTTGTTGAGCTAGGAGGCTACTGAGAAGTGAATATGAGACAGGTGTGATTCTATTTCTAGACATTGCAGCTTTATCTGTATCTTCAAGTTAAGCTGCTCTTTGGCCTAAAAAACACAGAGGATGAAGAAGATGAAAATAAGGGCCAAAACAGGAAGCCTCATAGGATTAGACTGTTGAGCAGTAAAATAACAGGAGACAAGACTGCAAAACCAGTGGGAAAGACCTGTAACTGTAACACAGTAATGTCTAAACACATAACGATTTTGAGTGTGAGCCATGCTAGGTAATGAAACTCCCAGTAACTCTCATAAAATATATATTTTTAAATGTAGTGTAAATTAAAGAACGATGCTTTCAATGGGGCCACAAAGCAAAGGAACAGAAAACGAACAAAGAAAATGAGGGCAGAAACTGAGTAAAAAAATACGGATTTTAAGGCAAAGATGTATACAACAGCCCCTAAATAGTGACATTAAATATTAACTTCAATAATCTTTTATTTTCCATAGTTTTACATTTATTAATCGTAAATGAGTGCATACCACTTAGTAAAAACATCTAACATGAAAAGGAGCTTGTGCAGCAAACATAGGAATCCTGTATATTAAATCAGCCCAAAAGAAGAAATTGATGAACCTAAGTATGCAGAAAGAAGTATTCAAGACTATATCAAGCATAAAACAGTAAATTTGTACTTTTAAGTCATTGAAATTGATATGCAGTCTTCCAGATAATGTTAATATCTGGAAGATATTAACATTAATATTAATATTAATATTAATCCATATTAAGATATTAATATTAATCCACATTAATGGATATATGTATCAAAAGTTATCTGTAATTGTTGAAAAAGCATGAGTTTACCAGGCAGCCAATTATGAAAAGTGAAATATGGTAGATCAAGCTTTATTGGTGAAGATAGAAATCATAGGGGTGTAATGCTGCATGCTTTTTCCTAATTTGCTTGGTTTGGGCAAGAATTATGCCAGCATTACTCTGTACATCCAACTGCCTGAATAAAAGAGAATTTGATATCCATCTGTGAAGGTCTGCACTATGGTGAGAAACTGACTTTCTCAGCCTTTGTCAGAGAGAGATAGACAATGTGAACCACTGCATTCCTACTGTGAAAATGCATGAAGAACGAACATTTGCAGCTCTGGTGTTACAGTGGAAAGCAGCCAGGAAAAGACACCGACTCAAGTGAAAAATGCACACAGACCTTCCAGAGGGAACTACACTAGTGGGCTTCTTTCAGCCAGCTCCAAAAGGAAGTTTGGAAATTAATTAATAATTTACAAAAGTAAATATTTAATAATAAGTATGCAGCCAAACAGCAGATAATGTTTTCCAAATTAACATTAGATGGATACCATAGGTTCAGTCTCTCAGTCTCTCATGTGTCATGAACAACGAATGCTGATTTGGCAGTATGCTCAGGCCACTTCACACTCCATCAGAGCTACATTGGATCCCCAATGACCTCTCTGAAATTTTTGTATGTAGTATCTTGCTCTGAAAGTATCACAGAGAAATGCTTTAATAGAAAATAAAAAGACACAGTACATAGATATTGATCTAAAAAAAATAGAAAATACAAATTCCAAAGGTTTGGTGCTTTCTGTCTCATATATTGTCTGAAGAATGAAATAAAAAGTCTTACCAGCAAAATACCAAAATACTTTAATTCAGTACAAAAATAAATTTCACTGACTCAATGAAACTGAAATTAAAAATTAAAGTAACAGTTGTTTAAACAATAGCTTCTGCACTCTGAGGAAATATGTATGTATGATCACAAGCACAATAAGCTTGCATGAAAAATTGATTGTATTCCATTTTCAAAGGAATAAGCCCAAATTCTATTTTCTTTCAAAAGGAATTTTAATGTTTAATTAAACATTGAAATGTTTATTTTAATGCCTCTTTAGAATACAGCAACCTATGGTTACAGTGAAATGAATTTTCTATAATAATTTTGGTTTTAATTTCAGACTTTTAACAACCTACTTGTTTTATTGAGGCAAATGCATAAATAACATTGCTAAGTAACTTCCAAATCTGCACCCACTCTAAAGGTAGCCAGAGATTATATTCCGCTCAATATAGAAGTTGCAGAGAAACAAGATGATGTAGAGACAGGCTACTCTAGTAACTCTTTTTGGCTTGTCTGCCTTTCTTTCTCACATAATCAGAACTGCTGAAGTCAGTAGTAGTCAGAACTACTGAATAATGCACCACAATTAATTATTTGAACTTTTATTTAGTATTAGATGCTTCCAGAAGCCTGAATGATGTCATTTCATCATGTCAGGCAATCTCCATTATAAGCATGTATGGGAATTACATATGTGAAAATACTACAAGGGTTGCATAATACACAACTAAATGAGAGGTTAGCTGAAAGATTTCTCGCAGTGCCTTATGAAGACCAAATGTTTAGTATGGCGCTGCAACACTGCAGGGTCATGCCCCTACCAGTGAGTGCTTGTATCTGAATGCTCTCTGAAAGTCCCCTATCCCCCAGCCTAGGCCTCATGTCTGCTCCATCGGTGCTATCAGTCTCTGCCCTGCATGCCATGGTGGTGCCTGTTGCAGCACCATCATAGTCTTGTCTTGCTTGATCAAGTGAGATGAATGTCATATAATATAGCATCATCCTCTTTCCCAGCCTAAATGACTCAGTGGCAGCAATGGAGAAATGCAGTAGATTTCTTTGATAGTGCACCAAGAAACAGAGAGGATCAAGCTGATGCATTCAGTGGTGCCTAGAGTATTTCTGAGATCTTTGGTTTAAAAAAACAATTTAAAAATAAGCCAAGTGCAGGCATCTGCAGTCTTATATCGCTGAATTGCTTATTCTGTTTTATTTTTTTTAGAATATTTATTTTCTGTTTGTCTGAGACCAAAATACATTGTCATTTTCCTTGGTATTTTTCTATATTTATTTTGAGCCTGATGAGTATGCATATGTCTTCATCTTCCTCACTTAGCTGGGACTACAAGCTTGGTAAATTTCTTGGTAGAAGAGTTTTCAGTGACAAAGCTTCAGCTTCCCTTTGAAAAGCTGGACCAAAGCCTTTGAAAGATAGACTCAAAGTACAGGTATAAAGCAAAGTAGAGTTGTTATAGAAACAGTATAGAAGCTGCATATACATATATGTGTGTATACATATATATATATTATATATATATATATATATATATATGAGAATATATAGGAAGAGTAGAATCTGTGCCAGCAGTGCTAACATGGCACCTTCTGGACTAAAGATATATAGCACCCTCTGGACTATTTTCTGCAGATATATTTATGTTTGCACATTGTACAATGTAAGCTTAAAACCTGTAGAGATCCAGGGATCAGCAGCTGCCAAAATAAAGCTTTGCATCTGTGTTTGGCAATGATATTGTTTTTATCTGTGGATGTGCATATTGCCTCGGGTTATCTATTCCTGTAGTATCTGTTGTTTTAAAGACTTGTGATGTGCTCTGGAAAGGACTATATATTCAAAATATATGAAAAGATCCATGAGTGCTATCTACTCTCTCTGCAGAGAGCAGTCTAGGGCTGATCTATGCTGGCTTCCTGTCTATTTTTGTGGAAAGTTTATTGGAAGAGATATGACTTCTAAAGCTCTATAGGTTTGGACGTCTTGTCTGATAATTTTCCAGCCTCTTCCTATAACTGCTGCCATTTTCCAAGGGACTTAGACCTAAAGTTATTTGTGAATAATGTGAATAATGTTTGTAAATGTGAATATAACAGCAACAGTGCAACTGAAAGCAACTGGTCCCCCAGGAAAACACTGCTAAGAGTGTCGGCTGTGTTTATATATGGAGACTACATCACATAACTTTAGACACTTTAGGTTTAGGAGCTTTTGCTTGTAGTTAGTGGGAAAAATCCTGAGATTCTTGTTATCCATAAAGGCATAATACAGGAATGGGGAAATTATGTCTCCTTGCAAACAAGTCAAGAAAAGCTTTGAGGCAGAAGCACACCATGTGGCCATATGTATATTGTCTGTAGGGGACCATGGACTGCTAGGCAGCCTAAGTTTCTACTTATGGGAGGAAATGAGTAATGAAAGGTTGATGAAGCTGAGGTTACCACAGAAAGGTAAAAAGATTCTGGAGACCCATTGCCAAGTCCCATGGGTGGGATATGTATGAACTAGACTGAGGCCTTTCCTGCCACTTGATTTTCTGAAATGGTGCAAGTCTCATAGGTCTAGGAAAGCAATTCAGGAAACCAGGCCGCCTTACATACTAAAAGATATCTTTTTTTTAATACTGAAAGATGTATTTTTAATAAATTTTAATTATTTATAATTTATAAGATTATCTTATAAATTTAGGAACAGAGAAGTTTCAAATAGTTTAATGACAATATATTAACTGTTTTATTACTCTTTTATGCTAACATTTTAGTTATCTCACTATTTGTTTGTTCTTCTTTAACCATATTTCTCTAAAATCAGATTACAATAGCTATTACAAACAGGGACAGTATTTTTCCCCAAATGCTACAGTCTTGGCCTATTGTGGCTAGTAGTTGCTACTTCAATGCAAATAAATAATGACTGAGTTAATAATACATATATATTTTGCCCCAAGTCTTTCATTGACCCACCTAGTGACACATGAAGTAACATAACAGCTTAAAGCTATGTTTATAAAAGAAAATAGTGATCCCATTAACATGATCACTGAAGTCACCTTTCTCTGCCAAAAGTTTGCCATCACGGAATCTCTTTAGTTATATAGATGGTAGCAGTAACAATAAATAATCACTAAAAAAGTCAAAAGGACATTCACAAAGAATGAGAAAGTACTGATATTATTAGAAAGTCCCTAGCTGCTTAGATATAGAGTTCAAATGGAAAATGAAGCTCTATTTTTGTCTCCAAACTGCGAAAACATCACAGACAAATATTTGATTTATAACTTAATTTCTAATCTGATTTTCGTTTTCTAAACATGATCTCTTGAATTCAACATTTTTTTCATCTTACATTAATGTGTATCACCTCCACTAGCTGTTATATGAGTGTGTTCTAAGTCTGCATTTGTAAAACACTTTAAAACTTAAGAAAAATAGTGACTTGATTTTATTTGGAAACTTTCACCCTGAGCTAGTGTCAGTCACTGGTAATCCAGTTTCTTTCTCAAAAATAAAAATATTTCTTCTTTCTCCTTTAGGGCTTTTAATTTCTGCTGTTGTCAAAGGGCATGCTCAGGAGGGACTCAGGGACATGGTTCTTGCATTACGAGAAGCTGCTCTTGAACTGACTCCCCCTTTTCTCAAAGTCCAGCTCCTCTGTATGATGTGAGGAGACTATTCAGCTTAGACTAGCCAGTCCATTCATATTATGGTCAGAAGATAATTCTACTGACTGCTTGCCAAGGCAATATTTAATTATACCAAAGACTTGACACAGGCCTTATGTTTCAAGAAAAAAAATGTAGTTTTGTTCATCATCAAAGTCAATAGGAAGATTAATGCATATTTTATACATAAAACACTTCATCAAGGAGATATTTGGGATTTTAAGCAACAAGAGTTCAATTTGTACTTCCTCCTTTGTGAAGATCTCAAACATTGTAATACACTTAGCTGAACAAAAAAAAAAAAAAAGATGTTTTAATGCCTGATTTGAAAATCAGGCACCAGCCTTAGACTGCAGCTACTTAGATTGGGGTGGCTGTTGCTGCTCCCTGGTTCTGGGGAAGGCCTCATCTATGGCCTCATCCAGAAGAGGTTCCGTGCTGTGAAAGCACTGGACTGCTGAGGACAGGGGGTGAGGAAGGAGATGAGCAGAGTGCATGATATGAGGAAGGATGAGCAGAAGATAAAAAAGAGGTTGAGAGTGTGTACTCTACTCAAGACTGCAGATGATACCAAAGCTGGTGAAATAGATGTTCTTGAGGACAGAACATCATTCAGGGAGACCTAGACAGGAGAGGAACATTACGAAGTAAGAACATAAAGTCCAGTAGCTGCATCGTTATTCATGATGCGGGCTGGGAACAGACTAGCTAGACAGCAGCTCTACTGAAGAGAACCTGGGCCTCCTGGTGGGCAGTGAGCTGAACATGAGCCAGCAGCAGACCATGGCAGCAAAGGAGGCCAACAATCTCCTGAACTGAATAGCAGTAGCATAACCAGTAGGACAAAGGAAGGGAATGGGAACTTCTGAAGAAGGAAAGGCTGTGGCAGGGAACAAAAAACATTCTTCCAGTATCTACACTGAGGTTACCAAGAACTGAAAGAGCAAGGTACAATGGTTATAAATTGAAATACAAAAGATTCTGTTTGGATAAAAGAAAAAACAAACAAACAAACCTCTGACAAGAAGCAAGCATTTGAATAAGCTGCCCACAGAAGATCTGTCCTGGGGATATTTCACAATCCCACAAAAAAGCCCTAATTACCTTGTCTGAATTCAATATTGACTGTGCCTAGAGCAGGAAGTTGGACTGGATGACCTCCCAAGGTCTCTTCCAGTGTGAATGATCCTGTGATTCTACAGTTTTTATGGCTATTCAATAAGACCAATTTGAGTCAGTAGCATGAAATGTCAGCAAGCATTGGTATTCTGAATGATTATCAAAATATAAGCTGAATGAAATCAATGGAAGTTGCATGCATATATCTTCAGGGATAGCAGAGCCTAATACAGAAGCATTTATCAATAAGCCGAGGCAACAAGGCTTTTTTTTTTTTTTTACAGAAATGTTTTATCTACACTGTCACCTTTGCCTGAGATGTTTCAATTCAGCTAGAACTGAGAATTTGATTTTCATTTCCCTCTTTTCAGAAAGATTATATATAACTTCCTTCAAGTTAAAATGGTTTCTTATGGTTTCTATTTAGATATAAGGCAACTCATTCTTGACATTATGGAAATTAAATTAAATGTATGCTGTCAGTAATCTTTTAAGTGTCAGTTTTACTACTATCTCCACATATTTGCAGACTAAATTTTTTTGTTAATTCTTAACTCCTCAGAAAACCTTTATCAATGCCAAATGTTAATGTGATTTCATATCTATCTATATTAAGATAAACACTTAACATAGATATTGTGGAGAATAGCTTGAGAAAGGGGAAATTAGAGAAAAACCAGGGCCTAACAGAAGTTATGGGATTACAGAAGCTTGCTTGAGGTGAGAAACAGTTACCACTTCCGGGATAGTTGGTATGTGTGGAATTTACTTCTCCACACTTCCCTTGACAACACAGTCTGCCTGCCTAGCACACGCTAATGAGAGTATACAAAAAGTGGAGCAAAATGGGTTGGATTCCCTGTGGAGGTGGTAATGTGATTGTGCCGTGCAGCTGATGGAGTGTGATACTCAGGCCACACTGTTATACTCCCTGCAGAAGTGGCAATCTGTTCATACCATGCAGCTGATAAGCCGCATATTATGATGTCTGGTGCTGGGCCAACAATGGTGGCAGAGGAGTCCCTTCTGATGGACTTTGCTCAAACTTCTCTTCATCTCATTATAATGAGATTATAATCCCCACAACCCCATCCTAAAAGTTACCTGCTTCCAAGGAATGACCATTCCTCACTGAGCATGCTCTCTAGATTTTCAATTAACTTCAGAGACTTTTTAAATCAATCAATAATGAAAGTAAGTTAAACTAATGCCAATCAAGCTCCACCAAAATGTAAAAGAAAACATATAAAAGGTGAACTAGAGAGGGTGGTAAATAGGAAGGAGAAACAAAGGAAGGAGGAATGAGGGAAGGAGAAAGAAGGAAGAAGGGAAAAAGGAAGAAAGAGGGAAAAGAAGAGAGGGAAGATTGCATCTGGATCAGTCGATAGGCTGAGCCGCTTTCCTCCCCTCTGGTCTGAGGAGATTTCACTCCTAATGGAGATTCTACTGCCTGAGGAGATTCCTTGAGGTTGAGAGCCCTCTCCCATCTTCTGGGGTGAGTGATGATTGAGCATTTGTACACTAGGCAGTAGCTAAGAACCCCGCACTGCAGTAGAGAATTACCCATACTGACATCTGAAATCTGTTCTCTAAATGTTGCATTTTAATAAATTGTGCTATTTGTGAACTCAACTACCTGTTTTAAAGGTGATTGGACCTACATTTGAAACACTGTGAATCTGGTACTGCTAGAGTTACCACAGTATTTGGTATCCTTATTAAGAGATGAGTCCAGCTGGAGTCCAGTTGAGGATCAGCTGGAAGGCAAGGTGATTCATCCCTTACCCACTTTCTCCCCACTCTTCCCACATCAAACCACAACAACTTGCAAGATGGCAAAGTATAATCTTTTTTTCTTTTATGGATTCTCTATAAAGAAAATTGAAATGCACAAAAATCTTGACTCAGAATGCTGAGGAAAGCTCCAGTTAAAACATCTGAACCCAGGCTACGAATATCTGCCTGTGTAAACCAGGAGGTTGTTTCACATGACTGAAGTCCTTTGGCTCAGATTCATTGAGCACATGACTTCACATCTGCTGCAGTGCTGTAGTATACATGCCAGCAAGGCATTTTTGAAGTACACATCACCAGAGCAAGAACCCTGAAGACACTAATTAGCCTGACCAGCCTCCTCCTCTCACTGTTGCTTGTGGTCCAAAACTCCATTTCACATTAAGATTTTCAGTCCTTGTCTGAGCCATGATGTAGGTGGGATGTCCTGCAGTCCTATCTCCTTCCGCTCCTGGTTGGACTTCCTGCATGGCCCCTAGATCTGGATCATCACTTGTCAAGCCTGGGGCTAACAAAGGATAGACAATGCTACCAGCAACCATCATTGCCCATCATGTCCAGAGCCTCAAGCCCTGCACTGCACTGATAAGTGCATGGCCTGTCACTCTTCACACCTGGCAGCCAGTCCCCACTTCTTCTTGACAGCCAGAATGTTTAATGAAATATTATGTTATACAGATATTCTTGGTGTTATCGTCAGCTTTTATTCTCAGGAGCTGTCCAAATGGCACTCCTAGGATTTTCACTTTTAAAGATGATGGAAACCTGGTTTTGACTTTGAGACTATTTCTGCAAAAGATCTTTTAACACTTTTAATGAGAGATGTCAAAATGAAAGAATATATGTTGTATGCTCATTTCTGATAAAGTTTTTTCACCCATGACACAGCAGTTTTAGAATGTCTTTGGAAAGCAGAGAGGAAAAATATTAAGCCAAAGACAATTGAAAAAGAAGAAATACTTTGATCAGATACAAAGACAGGAGAACCTCCTGACAAACTTGACTGGTGTGGTTTTTAGATTTGCAAACAAGAATACAGACAATTTGAGTGTAGGAATGGATAATTGTAATTCAAATAATACTAAAAAATATTTGAAATAAAAACACATTTCAAAGGATGACAAAAGGGGAAAAATTCTTCACCCTTTCAGTTTGATGCTGAAAACATACTCATGGTAATAATTTATCATTTGTGTATCATTCAATAACAGGAGAATGAATCTTTCTAGTAACAATGCATAGAATTTAATTTTTTCTTGACTTTTTATTATTTTTTTTATCCGGTCATTGGACTATTTTAGTAAATTTATGCCATTAAATTCTTAAATAAATCTAAAATTACTTATCTTGATTTTTGCAAACTCTTTTCTTGATAAGTAGATATTCTGATGTACTTTGATAAATTAAGCTGCAAAAGTGTTTCAATAGCAAAGCTCAATTATTTATTTTCCAGAGACAAATATCAATTATTAGAATTCACAGAAAAAAATATTTTTCAAGTAACTTTTTCACCAAAAATGAAAGAGCTATTTTTTCTGAAGATGTCTGTGTACCTGCATGGGATTGGTTGAAGTTTAGTTCAGAAAATAGGATAAAACTACAAATGCCATTTTTCACTTAAGTATTTTTAAAATTAAACTTTTCAATTATTCATTTTTGAAAGGTTTTTTTTTATTACCACTTTGTCAAAAATGCCAGTTATTTTTAGAGGAGCTTAACAAAACATGAAATGTCTTTTTTAACACCAAATATATATTTTTCCTGCTAACCAGCAAAACAAACTATACTATAATGCAGACTGCATGCTTGAACAGTATCCAATATGCATACATATATACTGAATATAATTATTCCTTTAATAAAAACATACACTTCTGATCGCTCATCTTTTTTCACAGCATAAACCAGTGAAGACAAATGCCCACATTGCCTGTTTAGAGTTTAGTGTATCACATTATATTTCCTACTCAGTCAATGCATCTTTCATCTTCCTTTCACACAGGTCTCCAGTGAGTATAAAATCTTGTTTATGTTATAACACCTGGGTTGTTCACTGAAAAAATAATAAAATATATCTGTGGTTTCCAGCTGGTACTATAAAGCAAAACTATTGAGGAAATTGTACTTCAACAACCTTAATTTTTCAAAAAAAATAAAATATGCAAAATACACTATGGAGTCAGAATGGTCTAAGTGTATAAAAATATTATCTATCATAATCAAGACCAGAAAAT
>JAUBOD010000001.1:15018919-15059773 GCA_032353885.1 Nothura maculosa
GGGTGACAGAGCACTGGAACAGGCTGCCCAGAGAGGTTGTGGAATCTCCTTCTTTGGAGATCTTTAAAACCTGCTTGAATGCAGCCCTGTGCCATGTGCTCTAGGTGACCCTGCGTGTGTAGGGGGGTTGGACTAGATGACCTCTAAGGTCCCTTCCAACCTTACACATTCTACGATTCTATGATTCTATGATTCTATGATGGCCAAAGTATCTTTGACGTTCCAGCCTAGATAGGAGGTGATATTCTCAGATGAGAAAGATCATTTATTAGAAATATATTGCTTCCATCCCAAAACTTTCATGGACTGGACTCTGAGGTGTGACCCCACTTTCACCAGAGAGGTGTCCATCACCCCTCTGGGCTCTAAAGTTTCAGCATGAATTGCCATGTACTTAATATTTCATATACACTGAATTGTCATGTTCATGAGGCTAAACTAGGACAACTTTCAAATAGTTTATATTTTTACTCACTTGTAACTTCATGTTTGAAGTAGCTAAAGCAATCAAAGGAGGAAGATGTCGGTATTTTTTTCCCTCTCCCTTTTTCTCTCCCTATAAATCTACTATTATTAACCAAGTGAATTCCTGAAGGCTGATATAAAAATATACCTAGCTATCAAAAAGTTTTAATTAATGTTACATATTGTGCTTTAAAAAGAATCATAAAAGAAAAAAAAAGTTCAATTCACCCAAGGCTTTGGTGGACCTTAGGTACCAATAGCAAAGTGCCTGATCAATGAAAAAATATACTGTGTCAGTTGGAGGATGCTGAGTTTTCTCTACTCCAAAAATATACTTTGACCTTTATCAAGAGCTAAAATAAAACTTGGTAAAATCCTTGGAGTGTGAATTGTTTTGGAAAGCAAATATTAAGTTATTTAAGCTTGTCTATTCTTCTGACTGCATTATATTGTCAGAAGGAAAAACTGCAACTTTTCAGTGTATCACAGGCTTTTCTTCAAATTTTCTTGACTTCAGCATTATAAAAATGGAATAGGGGAATATGAATCAAATGAAGCAGATTACTAGTCTCATTAGACTTTCACTATCAAATAAAATACAAATTCGTTACTAACTGGAAGAAATCTTTCAAAACAACAGACGTAGTTGTGGACTTAACATTGAAAACAACCAACATTTAAGTTAAATTTAATAATAGTACAGCTCGATCACTGAAGTTGAGAGGGAAAAAAGGGCTATGTTTATCTACTAAGATCATTAGAATTTATTTCGCAAATCATAAACTTGATTTGAACAGACCTGCTAGTCTATACCTGAAAATGAAACAGTAAGCTTACTAAATAAATCTGCATTTAAGAGACTCTGAATTTAAGAGATTGTATAAAAGAAGCCTAATTGTACCTAATGGTGACTTGATGAGTTGGAAAAAAAAAAAAAAAAAGGAAAGGAAAAAAAAAACTACCTTCCAGTTTTACTTTATCTTAGGCTTGAGAAGATTGGTTCATTTTTACTGCAACTTTATCAGCCAAAATATATTTCTTGGTTGGAACATATGTTTAACTTTGGGAACCAAATCATGTAAAAAGACATCACTCTCCTGCCATCCTCACATTCTTCTTGGCTTACATCCACCACACACACTGGGAAAAGGCCATCTGGCAAAGCAGAAGGCAGACCTTCAGGTAGAAAACAGGTATAAAACATTTCTGCAAATCTCTACCAGTTTAGGCCTCTTTCCTCTTAAGAACAAGAACTTCTCTTACTTTTTTAATGCTTGGCAGTCTTCTGTCAAAAACACAGTAACATGAATACTAAAACCTATAATAATTTTCTTCTCTGTATTGGAACTTTGTGTTACCCTGCACTGAAACCTCCTATCTCTGCTCCTCCTTATGGCATAGGAGGAGCTCTAGAAGCATGCTTGAGATCATCATAACTACAAGAATCCCATATTTAGCCTTGACATCCAACAGCAGACAGAACTTTTAATGATTTAGAGTGCAGGAGTTAACATTCACATGGCTGAAACTAGTCAGAATTCCATGCACTGCCAGGAGTCACAATATCTCCTTTTCTGTTTTACGCTGTCCAGCTTTGTGGTTGTTTTAGTATAGTAGGAAAAAAGTTATTAATATAACATTTCTATGTTTTTTTCTATAGCACTATTGGATTGGTAATTTAAAGACAACAATTTCCTTTTTCTTCTAATATTTTCCATCTTGCTTCCATTTGTCTCTATCAGGATCCGCATGTTCTATCTAATTTTTCTACCATGCTTTTTTGCTTTTAAATCAATGGTTTATTTTTCTCTCTAAGACAATCAATTTTGTCAAGTGGCACTTTTGTCCCTGAAAAATTGTGCAATTTGGTTCTGCTTACTTCCTCAGCTATTTTTTTCTTCCATCTTGCTTGCTTTGCATCTATTTTTCCTCAATAAATTTTCCTCAGTCTTTCAGCAGCACAATACTCCAGGTTAATCATTACTTTCTCTTGGGTGGCAGGCTACATAATAATAGCATTGTTGTACCTGATTTTCTTCTGCTGCTTTTAACACCATACAGAACAGCTGTTTCATAACATCTCTGTCCAGATCGTGTTAATCATGATGTGTAGTTTTTCTCTGACTAGAGAGAAATTATTATCATTTTTCAGAATATAGGAAATATTTTGGCTGAATCCTCAGATCATTAGCACCTACTTCTGTCAGAAACTTACTTTTGGATGATAAATTCCCACTGATTCTAGAAGGATTTCAAACCTTGACATTAAACTGTTCATCTCTGCATACAGCCAATACTCGCATGCCTCAGTTTCAAAGCAGCCACTCAATGAGCTAAATCAGTCAAATCAGATCATACAACAACAAAGTGCATCATACTCGAGTAGAGGTTTCTGACATTAATGTCTGCATACACAAGTGAGTACTCCTGGAAACAATAGTACCAATTTAGATAAGAAATCTGTGGTGCTGCAATACAAGACATATCAAAACATACTTATTCTAATGACGTCCCAGCAGCGCAAATTCTTGGCTGTACAGACTCTCAATGATCTCCTTGTCTATAAGTATATGAATTAGTGTGGATAGTGTAATAGAATGCTATAAACAATCAGTTTAATGTGATTTCCTAAATATGTTTTATCCATTAAAATCAAGAAGAATACCTTCTTGCATTAGAGCACTTTACAGTTGCAAGTGAAAGCTGTTCAAATCTCCATTTTAATGTGTGCCAACTCCCAGTCAGTAAGAGATAGAGATCACATATTCCTATCACATCACAATATGTGAGCTAAGCAAGATAATGGTTCTGTACTTGTTTAGAGAACACACTCATTTTATTCATGTGAGGATTCCAAGGATGGTAATCTTTGCACAGTCCCAAAGATGGAACTTTGTAAGCCATATAGAAGACTGACCAACAGATAAAAAAGATGAAAAAAAAAAGGCAATAATAGGAGCTCCAGTTTCTCAGTGTAATAAATAACATTCAAGTAGTGATAGTTGTAATACTTGTCTATCTTGTACATTGAAAGGTTTTAACAGTGTTCAGCAAATGCTGCTCTGACATGATATGAAGGATAACAAATGGTAGTATGGTTGTTGGAGCTTAGACTAAATTTTTGTGCTAGGCCTCAAATAAGATGTATCAAAACTGCAAGAACTGCAGCTGAAAAGTTTCAGGTGACTTTCAGCCTCATACATATGACCAGTGAAATACTGTGTGCTATGTAGACTGTGTTACCATCCATCATCTTAATCTCCTTCTATCAGCTTCCAAAGAACATTGTACGGTGGAAAGAAAATGTTTTTGTGACAGCGTATCAACTAGTGTTTTATTCAGTGCTCCCAGGATTGTGACTGTCTTCTTTCCAAATGATTGTGTAAGAAGCTCAAAAAGATAATAAGAAATACCAAGAAATATTATTTATATTAGACATTAGTTATTACACTTGTTTTTTGTTTTGTGATTTTTCTGCTAGTATAACATAAAAAGTTCTTCTTAGCGGAATCCTTTTCTACAAAGTTCAGCATTTGCTCCAGTAATTTAATTTATGTTCATATTGTATGAAGAGTGAATTAATAAATATTTATTTATGTATAAGAATATTATATTCCTGATTTAAAAAAAAAAAAGAAAAAAAAAAAGTAAAGCTGTGACAAATAAGCCAGGCTGCCACGTGATATTGAGCATAAATGGTGGGGTTTCAGCAGCAGTTGGGTGCCCCTTGTGGGCAGAGACAATGCATTGCCTAGTTCCAGGCAGCTACAAAACAGAATTAAAGCAACACAACTCTCACTAAAATCTAGAGGTAGGTTGGACTGAATTTGGGTCTGTTGAAGAAAGAGGATGTTACCCAAAGTGCTTGTTTAGTTGTCTTCTTTGTTTCTCAATACTTGAATCAGTAATTAAAAGTATGTGTTAACTGTCAGTAAGTGAAAATTAAGTGATATTCCCTGAATCAAGCCTGCCTAGCCTGTGATACGGATACAAGAGGTGCTAGTGCTCAGAAACAGGAGCATGGCCTCGCTGACTCTAATCTCATGCCTAATGCAGCAAACTTAATGGTTTGAGCATACCATTTATCAGACTTCAGCTGTGTGTGATTAAATGTGTGACAAACTGGAGATCTGCCTCAGGGTAAATGTCTGGGGAGAATTTATAGTGAAATAACTCTGAGAGTGAAGTTAAAAAGATTTTGTAAACTGTCCTAGCTGACCTGCCTGAGAACAGGACAGTGAAAATTAAGCCTTGAGAGTGTGAGGAAGGAAGATTTTGTGATCCTACTGCTAAGAAGAATATATGGACAAGAGAACTGAAACACTGCTAAAATAAAACAAAAAACAAACAAGGAAAATTGTTAGATGGGGGAGCTCACCAAAAGTAGACAAGTGAGTCTCAAAACCTGCATATTTTGTTTGATCTGCTGAAACATCATGTTTATGTAAACATGTTTGATCTTAACAAATTCTGACAGAATAATGTTGCCGTAAAAGAGTTCTAGCAGTTTTCCTTGGTAATGAGGCAAAAGATTGAAAGGAATGGAGCAGCTTTGTGTGAATGACCTAGTAACTGTTTTTCTCTTCCTTACCCTGTCACAAAAATCCCTGAGATGGTTGGGGAAAAAAAAGTTAACCCTTTTTTTTTCAGGTCCCTACTTGCATGTTTCTTATTTTCTCTATGCCTCTGTTCCTTGAGTGCATGAACTTTTCTGGTACAAATTCTGAAAAGAAATGAGACTTATGCTTTGAATTTATCTGTAAAGCAAAGGTGCTGCATTCATGCCAAAATTCTTTAAATAGATGTATTTAACTGTGATCATTTTAGTATATTTTTGCTCAGTTTACCTACTGGGGACTTGAGATGATGACAATCTAGTGTTATGGAAGAAGACGTGTTGATACCTTCTAAAAAGTTCAGCAGTCTAGTGTCACAGAAAGCACATAAAGAAACCGTTATTTTTCTTTTCAAAGCTGACTTTGAATCATAGGCAATAGAAAAAAACATAGAGTTACTAACTAACCAGAAAACAGATCTGATCACATATTATCTGACTGTCTTCTCTCTTGAGAACTTTCCACCCCATTCACTGAATGTAGATTAGATTAGGTGGCAGAAAATACTATGTGATCATACAACAAAAGATCATATAGTGATCACAAATCTTTACCCAATCTTTTATTGAGATATAAGATTTAAGCGTACAAGATTTACTTTTCTTATTGATTTTAACAGCCACATGTATATCATAGCTTTTGGAAACTTTATTTCATTCTTTATCCTTCTCTTTCAGTAAAGATTTGTGATGTCTACTTAACAGTTTAAAAAAAAAGAAAAAAGTGGTAAGCATTCTCACCAGAAAAGTGTTTAGCCACTGATAGTACCTTCCTGTCCAAATTGACTTTATCTATGGTAATTTCTTATTTGCCAAGACCTGTCCTGTTTGCATTTTCATGGATTCATATTTAGGGCACAAATCACTCTGGGATTTCATGTTTTGAGGTAGCTTGGGTATCACTATAGAATACTTATTTCACAGATGAAGTCCAAGTTGCGAGGGAGAGTAAAATGCTTGGAAGGAAATACAGAAGATCAATACAGCAGTAACTCATACAAGATGCTAAGCACAGCGATACACCTGAAATCCTACCCCTGTTTCAGTTCACTTAACTTCTTCAGTAATAAGTAGGACTTCTATCCAGTGCAGAGCATTGAATCTTCTTTGGAGAGTAAATATCTACTTGAGCAGAGCATGATGATGGCAGTAGCACCTTTGTATTTTACAGATCATCCAAGAAATGGGATTATTTGGGCTCTTCACATGCACAATGAACTGCATTTCATTGCCATATTACTTACGGATATGAAACATAAAACAAAAAAATCTTTACTTCTTCTGTAGATGCTACCTGTTTCAAAAGGCCTAGACGAGCCACGGGTCATGAAGTAGAATAAAGAAAGAGATCAATTCTGTGAACTACCTAACCAGGCAGCAACTGTCAACAGTGCTTCAGTTGCAAGATATCACAGTCTTTAATAGATTTAAATATTACATGCAAATAGAAGAATTTAAGTAATCTAGGACTCATAGATAGAGATCTTCATCAGAGTTATAGAATCACTCTCTCTTAGTTAACTTAGAGTGTATCAGTATGTAAGGAAATATTGCTGTGAATCCTTTCTGAATGAGATAAATCTCAGAACCCATATCACTAACTTTCTATGAATGTGTGCTCACCCCAAAGCTATTGTTCAACACATCAAAATCTTTCTTCCATCCAGCTTGATGAAAGCAGCCACATCTGATGAGCTTACTTCTGTTACTTTCTGGTTGAAAATGTCAGAACATGTCTAACGAATTGTCTATTACAAGTGATTAGGATATGTTCAGATTACTAAAAATGTTGCTTATACGAGTTATTTTTAAAGGTCACAAGCAGGCAAATTCAGAATACCTTTAAGGGTGTGGAGGCAGAGTCATTTTTTTGTTTTAGGTATCTCCAGAGTTAGGCAGCAATACAAATGTGCACAATATATATCTACGTATATCTGAATCTACATCTAAATAATCTAAATAATATCATTAAAGTTGGGGATGTATTGATTCTTGAATTCACTTTCAGTCTCTAGGAGAGATTATCATGACTGGGTATTTATTTGCCTTTCTGAATTCTCAGTATAAATGTAACTGATTAATTGATAATTGATTATGATTTAAAAAATTTTCCCAGTAAGCAAGCTTGGGCATTTCATCTATTGATAACACAAAAGAAGGAAACACAGAATAAACCTGTTCCACTGGCTTATACTTTCTGCTGTACTATTGTAATTCTAATAAGATAGTTTTGGTTTAATTTGGTTTACTTACTATGCATTAATAGAAATTTATTCTGCTTAAAATATTTAATTATTGTCATTGTTTTAGGAGGCATTTATCTACATTCATGCAGGAATCTAACAGGTGGATGTTCAAGGCTAATTTAGTCACCCTGCAATTCCTTTGTACTTAACAGAGAAAGAGAGAGATGACTCCAGACACTGATTCATCTGATCCTAAAAAAGCATCTAAAATGGATCAGATGACTTTTCCTGAGATTATTATTCTACTAAGGCCTTTAAAGGACAAGCAACTTTGATTTTCTGAGCATCTGAGCATCATAAAGAAAAAGAAAAACTTTAAAAGCAAATTTACAGGTATAGCTGCATATAAATGCAGATAGATGTGTATGGGTATATATCTCTGTGTGCCTATATATACACAAGCACACACACGGATAAAAATAACAAATATGTTCATATATTAAAGTCTGTAAGTTTACTGAAATCTACTAATCAGAAAACGTAAAAAAAAAAGCTGTTAAAAATAGTAACCATATAGTAACCATATCTGAGCTATCTCAGCAATAACTTATTACAAATGTGATATTTAATGTTAACCTGTACAGTAATAGCAGTTGTTTGGTCTATAGCTTTCCAAAACAGAAATTCTGTTTCTCTAAACAGAATGCTGTGCTCATTGCATATTGGACAATATATAAAAAGTGATGCAGCTATACAGATAATGTTTCTCCTCAGGTTCAGGCTATAGAATGCCATTGAATTTAGCTTATTTTAAATAATGTAGAGGAGGTTAGAAAAAAGCCAATGGATAAAGAGGCTGAAATGAAGTTGTGAAAAAAATATGCTATATCTTTTTTAAGTAAGTAAACTGTGATGGTTTCTGGGTTTATTTTGTGGGTTTTTTTTGTAGTTATTTTTTTGATTGAATGAGGCAGTCAGCTACTGTCAGCTACAGGGGATAAATCCTAAATTCTTGGTGTGAATAAAGACAATCATCAAAGCTTCCTCGAAAAACACATGATAAAAGCTATTGTATTTGTTTGCTTTTAGCTGTATGTAGTGGCGTGCATCAAACTCCTAAAATCATGCATAACTTTGAAAGAAAATAACAATCAAACTGCATCCATCCTGATTCTTATTCTCAAAATCAGGATGGATGCAGTTTGGTCGCTATTTTCTTCTATTTAATTTTTGAGTTTCTCATCAAACAAATCCGTGAGTTTCTGCTGCATGAGATGATACGCTTAACACATCATACTCAATGTCCTTGGGCATATTTTGATGACTTTAAATAGTATCTAGGTCTTTATGACAGAAAATCATTCCTATTTAAGAACTTAACAGGTGAGATAACACTATGATATGTAGCCCTATACTAATTCATTACATTCAGAAGTGGAAACACTTCTAGATATGTCCTTGACCAGGTTAATTTAATGAGATCAGAGTATTAATTTTAGGGCAATATGCTGTGGCCAATTCTTCTACTTTTTATGTCAGACCAATGTAATTTGAACAATACTAACTGCCTATGTATTGCATAGTTCAGAGGAAAATCTTTGATATTAAAAGTCACAAAAGTGAATTATACTGCTAACTGTAACTTGGTCAGTACTCAAACTGCAATAATGTCATATATCAAAGTATGCATAAATATTTTGTTATCAAGGTAAATAAAGTTTGGAATTTTCATTTCTTTTTACTTTCTATCAAAGTTCTTAAAATATGAGATATTATATTATCATATTATCATCAAGCCTCAGAAAGATGGCTTTTCTTGTCTAACATGGGCAAAATATTTTAGAAGGTTTGCAGGGGATCAGACTAGATGATCTCTAGAGGACCCTACCAACCTCAATTGTTCTATGATTCTATGCTCTGCCCTAAAATATGTGTTGTTACAAGATTTGTAGTGGTTTTCCTGCAGTTTATAGAATACCTCCGTTATAGAATCACCTTTTTTTTCTTACAGTGTCATTGATCTTCATAACTAGTCTAAATTTAGAAAGAGTGAAGATGTCTACATCCAAGACAGTCGCTGTTGTCTCCCTTTAAAGTCAATGAAGAAAACAGACTCTTTCAAGGTGTGATTCATCTGATAGATGAGTACATTTGGATGACATTAATTTCACCCTTGAAATGGCTGCCTCTTTCCCCTGACTATAAAGCAAATTGAGATGAGTAGCTGAGACTGAGCATCTGAGATTGTAGGCTATGCATCTGGACAGATGAATTCTATCTACAGGATTGGTCGAAGAGACACTGCTAAAAAACAGATCCTGCAAAATTTGTGACAATAAAGCTCACAGTAGTAGGAATGCTATGCCTTTCCTGTCAATTGCAATGATTCAATGCAATGCAGAAACAAGACATTAGAGTGCGCATCACCAGACAAAATATTTGTAAATATCCAGTTGAATGAGTATTAGTGTTCTGAATTCTCTCAGACAGGAGATTTTAAACCTTCACATTTCGTGACTAATGAGAAGTGAATTCTCAAAGTGGTATTCCAAGATAATGCATATCTCATCGCAAATTAGAAACCACTTGTGATGGCATGAATGAGAAACTGCTAATAATAAGAAGTCATTAATTCTGAGAAGGTAATCTTTCAAAAGAAATATTTAAAAAATCTTTCAGAAAACAATAAATGTTGAGAAGAAAACAAGAGAGTAATCACATAAACAGCGACTTTTGGTGTAATTTCTCAGCTGGAGAATATCTTTAAACTCAACTTGGACAGCCACTTGAGGATTTAAATTAAGTATTCTTACAAAATAAAACACCTTCATATACATTTATTTTCAGATAAGATAATGATAGATAAACATATAACCAAAATTAACTGTATGCTTATATACTCTTTTGAACAAGAATCTTTGCACAATTTGATGTGTGAGTAAAATGGAAAAACTATACATTGGAACACCTAGGATGCTGTCAATTTTTCTGCAGGGTCAAAGCAAACCTATGCTGCCAAGTAACAGATCTATTAAATAGCTAGATTCGTGAACATTAAGAGTTAATTGGACAGTTGTAGGTGAGTATTGGAGAACTATGTAAGAATTTATCTCTCAGTAGAAATATTATTCCAAATAGCATATAGATTGCAGTGTAAAATGTTTGACCTAAAATCAAGGTATAAAACAATGTTTTCATATGCAAAATCAACCAATTTTGTTTTGAGCATAATAAGAATAAAGATCCATTCTGTTACTTTTTCTAGAATGAAGTAAAACAAACCAAAACAAAAATTGTATATGCAAGCCAGGTTCTTTTTTAGTACTTATATAGTGTCAGATCATTCTAAAAATTAAATGTCTGTGAAAGTTAACAATAAAATACTACCTCAGTGAAATCAGCTCTTTTAATTTGGACAAGCAGTGAATCATTTAAATCATCGCATAGGACACATTTTTACCAATTTGTGCTTGAGCCTCTTATATAGTAGACTACATGGCTTTACAGTGGTAGAACATATAATGTATTACATGACATTCTCAATCCCTCTATTTTAAATATATCATATTTCAATATAAAAGATATTTCATTTATGCATTCCAAGAAAAGGCACTGTTTCTCTTAAAGATATAATAAAAATATTTTTCTCTAAATAATGAATGCCGAAACTTTCAGCATGTTCCTATCACTTCAGTAATTTCAACTCGTTAATTTTGTCAAGCATCTACCAGAAAAAGATACCAGCAATAGAGGTCCATGCTGAGGTGTCCTTGTGATGGCATCATTGTGACTGCTTAAATATTTCATGCCTGCTTTCACAGTGAACTTTGTACAGAAAAAATCATTATTGCTAGGATAATTTTGCTGTGAACACATCAAAGATGAAATCTCACCTTTTAGCAATTGTTTTTCGATTATTTCTGGATAAAAATGCAAAACATGTTTGTTTTCATGATGAATCACTCCTATTAAATGTTTGTATTTCTCCACTTTCTCCACAGAGAATAGCATTGGCAAGCCATACATTATTTTGTTAACTTCCAATTATTGCTTTGTTTTTCAACACTGAGAATAATGCCTATTTTTACATACACATGTACACATTATATATACATGTATGTATTCATAATAAAAGACTTTGCCTATGAGTAGGTGCACTTGTGTTTTGAGGTGCACTCAAAGCATAGGCATGAACATCCCTATATATGTTTTAAACTCAAATATAGGTTTGATTTTGCAATTTTAAGTCATTTTTATGCTGAAGTCAAAACTTAAACTGTCTTATATCCCTGTTAACTGCCTTATTGTAGTGTTTCACTGAACACAGTTTGCTTGACATACAAACTGAGGTAAAGAAGCAGAACACTGACCAGTCTCTAGGCTTTCCCACATACACAAGATCTGTAGCAGCGTAGACAGCAACCCATCTACAGCAGAATATCCTTTTTTTAATTTGCACAGGATTTGATTTGAAAGTAAGCATACATACCCTAGTCTTTTCATCAAGATGAGGATGAAGATCACTATGAAAAAATAATTTAAAGGAAAACTATTTCCATGAGCTTATGAGTTTTTCAGGATATGGATTTATACACTAAGCCTTTTTATTATTCAAAATATGAAAGAAAAAAATTAGCAAATATAAAGATAAAATGGATAATATCAGACTGGAAGAATGACCACATCAATAACATCATTTCACTAGATATTTGCTGATGGCATATAGAATTTAGTTACTAAATTTTGGAAGAGATATCCATCTGGCAGGGAGTTTTTGAAAGTTATACGATAGAACTAGCATCAAAATGATTGTGATAAATTAGAAAATCAGAGCAAATCAGAAAAATCACCTGAGATATATAGATTTCAAGCCAATGAGGATTTGTTCTAAGCCCTAAATAGATGGGATATTTATGTATAATAGCGGCAAAAAATTGACTGCACAAAGATGATGGTTGCAGAGGTAATGGAGGGATAAAATAAGACAAAGTCTGATCAAGAGTTAAATGTGTCCAACACCAAGTTATGATGTGTAAACCTGTAGACTGAGTCCAAGAGATAATCCTCCCATTTACTTCTCTTTTCCTTGGTGAGCATCACCTTGAGTAGCATTTCCTGTTTTGTGCATCATAGTACAAGTAGAGAGTGAAGAGAACAAGAAGGATGGAATATCCTTCTAGAAAGGCTGGCAGGCTTGGGGATATCTGCATTAAGGGAGATTGAGGAGGTAACAGAATAATACTTAACACATGAAAAATGTTACAGAAAGGGAAGGAGTAATTTTTTTCCCCATATCCAGTCTCTATGGAGTAATTGGCTTGAATGGCAGCACTAGTTTAAGAAAACAAGAGAGTTTTCTAGTAGCATGGAAAAATAAATATATTGTTTTTCTAAAATAAAAAATGAACAAATATCTATCAGCAATAATTAAGGCTATTGATCCTGACTGTTTTATTACCGGCTGAAATTTCTTTCAGTAGTATTTTATTCAATTGTTATCAATAACCAAAATATTAAATACACTGATATTAAAATATGTCTTAAAGTATTTAAAGTATGCTTTTTAAAATATTTTTAAATTTTAAAAATACCTTTACAGGCTTCATTTCTAGAAATTGGACAGAATTCTCAGCAGTAAAATTTCTCAAAGTACATGGATGCACATATAATCTCCTCTTATTTGAAAGCCTCTGTGAGTGTCTCAAGGCTAGCTAAAATTTATTTTATTACTATATGATCTTATTCCAAAGATCCAAAAACAGACTTTCACAGAGTTGCTGGTCTGTAGATCCCTCTGTGTTTGATTTGTTCTACTTAACTTCACAATCCCATACAGTCCTCCATGGGTTTTGATTTTTTATAGGCAACACATAAAAGTTATAAATTTAAAATCAGACTTATGTAGAAAAGCAGGCATAACTGGAATCTCCAGAGATATGACCCAGATATAGGTCACAACATATGGTAATAATGGGATGAATAGCTAAAGCTCTGTCTGTTGGAGCTGAAAAAATAGATAAAGATACACCATCTATCTATCTGCCTATCTATGTGCCTGTTCTTCCTCACTAAAAAAATAGGAAGGAAACAGGGGAATATTTATGGCACAACTGGGACATTGCATAATCTTCCTCCACCTGGATCCCTAACATCAGGATGTCCCTGATGTCTCTTGTATCAGGAGGCAGTAGAATCCCATAAGATTAACAACACATGCATTGGCTCCAGGATTATTTGATGTGGTACAGCTGTTCTGCATCATATCTCCAACAGTAGCTGGAATTACTTAGTAGGTGAGGTAAGTCTCTGTATAAATATAAATATGCAGAGACATAACATGGAAAGGTTAAGACCACATTTAGAATTCATCTATGCATTTCTATATCCTAGTTGTACTTAGGATATTTGAGGCCATTTTCAGCTGACATCAGAGGTCTCCTAAATTCACTAATTGAATTGAGTCATTCATCAGATCACTCAGAGGACAGAAGGCACTGTTTTTAGCTCAGACTGGGATACTGACAGAACCTTTAGAATCAGACAGTAGCCTTTAGAATCATCTCTATGAATCTCTAGTCAGACCAGCTCACTACTTGAATAAATTGCATTGTATTTAAGCCAAAAGGTAGAAACCTTTTTATACAAACCAAGGCATTTCAGAAGACGCCTGGCTTGAACTAACCATTGCATTCTTGTTTAGAAAGAAGGGAAGGAGAAAGAATTCTCTGCTCCTTCTAGACCTATGTAAAAATACCCAAGATATTAAATTCATAATTCTTACTCTGCAAATGCTCACCAAACAGCAGACAGACTGAAAGAAATGGAAAGATTGTCAGCCTTTGATCTAACACAAAGTACAGAACTCTGTCAAATTGCTTTGGTCACACACCTTTATTTTTCCAATTTTTTTTTTATTTACCACATCTGTAGAATGAAAGAAAGCCTAATATAAATAATAGGAAAGAAAATAAAATTAAGCTACAGAACCAATACATAATAATGATTATAAAATATTGCATACATAATAATGATTCCAAAAATATAGCAACATTTCCATTAATACTTGGTAATATAACACTGATGAATATTACCAACAGTTTGCAGTTTGCTTTCAAGCATCAAAACTCCAATCTGACTCTAGTAAGGATAAAGCCTACAGAATCAGAATTAGTTCCAAAACATACTTCTAGACTTAAATAGAACCACCAAGTAAAAGGAAGACATTGTTCCAGATACATATGCAGATTGTGTAACTGAATTGCATGTATAACAGAGATGTTAAAAGAAAGAATATTTCCAATACTTCTATGCCATAGAATTTCATCCTAAAACCACTGATAAAATTATCTTGACTATAATGAGAATATTTCACAAGTCATTTTGCCTTTTAGTCCTAAATTGCAAGCTGTCAGGATCCACTAACCGTTAAATCCATCGGTACAAAAGCTTGTAAGAGAAGAACTGTGTATGTATCTTTTATAGAAAGACTGTCCTGCTTTGTAGAATACCATGTACCATCTGAAATTGCTTCAAAAACATTTCTTAAATTTTTGAATGATCCCAAAACACTTTGGAACTGCAAGGAAATTTTTAGAATGGAGCTGAAACCAATGTTTAATTGTATGCAACAGTCACAATGCCTGTGCTGTGATTTAAATTCCTTGGGTTATAAGAAATTTCTTAAAAGTCATCTCAAGCTACAGTTATCAGATTATATAAAGTAGATAACCAAAAAAAATGAGTTACAGTAAGTCATGGTACATCAGAATCTATCTGAATAAAAGCAGATCCAAGGTGAAGGACAAGGTAGTTTTCACCATAAAACTAGGACAAAATCAGTCAACATACCTATGCCTAAAATTTAAGGAATTTCTCACCTAAAATAAAACAGCAGAACCTGTTACAAGAATGCATGTATAAAAAAGAGGTCACGGTTTCAGAAGCAAATCCTGATTAAAATATGGTACAAACCAGAAGACATTTTTCTTTCTACAGAAAGAAAACCTAATTAATTTTGAAAATGAATAAGACCTTCCAGGCTTCCCAAAGTATTTTTGAATTCCTCAAACTTTAAAAGTAAAAAGGTAAGCAATAGAAGGAGGTAGAGCTAGAAGAAAGAAAAAAAGATAATCATTTAATTATACCTTATCAATATAAGAGTCTACATGTGTAACAACATAACCTAAATACTAATTTGTGTTGTAGTAACAGCTTTCTTCTTGGCATTGTTACTTGATGTGGTTTAGGACTCTTTTTCACTTTGAATTGCAATACCTTCAGAAATTAACATCCTTCCATAGATGTTTAAATTATTTTGGCTTCATATAATTCTATTGTTTCATAAGTATGCTGACTATAAAGGATCTTATCAAACCATCTAATCAAAATTTCTGTGCAGCACTAATGATTATATTTCATTCACATTAAAAAATAGACTTTCTATTCTGAAGAAAAAAATCTTGCAGGAGAATTAAGGATATCTCAGGAGAAAAAAACATTCTGTTATGAAAAATCTCCCTAGTCTTTACCCTCTAAAGTAGCCCTTTCCCATGCAAAATGTAGAAATTTTTTTATCATTTAGAGGCAGAATGTAATGAAGGAGTATCATTAATAGTAGTTGCACTTCAGTAGAACTGATTACACCAGTTGGGATATGTGTTAGACAGTTTTGCAATATAATGAACATCAAGGGCAAAAGATGATTTTTTCTCAAAGATGCATGGTTGTCTTTTCTAAAGAAATACTGACATAAGTTCAGACAGTGATTTTCCCTATTGAAAAACACGTTTCCAACCATATGCTCCTGAAAATGATTTTCTCCGTAACATTAGTAAACTAGTAAATAAATCACGTGATATGGAATTACCTGGTGAAACAAAGATTTCTTGATTTCTGGAATGTCCTGAGAGTGAACAAGGGAAAGAGACACAGGAAAATATGCAGTCATGGTTCTTTAGTCTCATTAAGTAACTTAGTCTGCTGCCAGATTACAGAGAAATTGGTTCCTATGCTGGCACAGAAGAACAACTACAAGTGCAAGCCTCTGAAGAGAAGCAGGAACACAGGGAAGTATCATGACTAACTTTTATTGTGCTTGCTAGGACTTTTCCCAGTGGAGACACAGGAACTCATGTTCCATTTTTTGAGAGACCAAATCAGTTTAGAAGGCTGATTGTATCTCAGTTATTCTAAAGAGCAGATCACAGTTCTGGGATCTGAGACTCATGGAACTTTTATGGAAAAGGTAATACCCATCCAAAGTTCGTAGTTATACAAACTGCTGCAGGTGATGGGGCAATATGATGTGAACATGGGGGTAAAAAGGCAAAAGCTGACAGATGTGTTATGGGAGAGACAGAGACTGTCATATTATTGTATTTTGTAACACATTCTGTATTTGTATTATGTAACACATAATACAATGTTTGCATTATATAACACATTACACTATCCACTTTATCCACTTTATTTGCTTGTTCACTTTCAGCTGTATGGATGACTCATGTTCTGCTAGACAGGAGTGTTTAGCAGCTTGAGACAAGATACTTGGTCATCTTGTCACAGTAATTGCACTGGAAGATGGAATGACTCCTCAGTTCTGTCCTGACAAGAAGTCCTAGAACCCAATCAGGTAGACAAAACTTCTTGAGCCCAAGCTGTGGCTGGCAAGGAAATAGATATCAGTCATAAGAACAGAATGGAAAACTTTCCCCTAAGAGCAGGGAACAGACAGACCAACCTCAGCTTTAATAGAAAGAAGTTGCTTGAAATTTACTTACTAGGGAACAATACCTTAGGGAAGGACTGATGTACCAAAGAGGCTTTTTGGAGGAAAGTTACTTTTCCCATTTTTATCTGTAATATCATTACGATTTCAAAGCCCCTCAGATATCTTATGGATTCTCTTTGCAATTCAATGGCACAAACAAGTGCCATTGAGATTTGATCAATTCCGTATCTTACTGTACTGCTCAGGAAAATAGAGCATATGTAAGCATAGGAGTACTGAAAATCAGGACATACTGCAAGTCATAGGACTCCTCTATATTATTAAGCATTGGTTAATGAAATAGAATACAAACTGATCAGCAGGAATAAAAAAGGAGAAATACATGGTGAAAGTGCAAATTAAAATCAAAGATGGAAGTATGAATCATTGAGACATCAGTCATAGTGAAGCTGCTTAAATTATGGGCAGGCTGCTCTCTCCATCAGAGTCGCAGGCGATCAAATTCCTAATTACTTCTGTCATGTTCTTCAGAGAAGTTACATTTCCACAAGAAATCTTCTGGTTTAGTGAAGTGACATTTAAGGGAAATTTTTATTTTACTGTAAAATCTTTGTTTTTAGTCACAAAGAATTTTCTAGATATTATACCTGTTGGTGGCCAAATGCACTGTAGCTGCTATAGCTGCTCAGATCACTTTTTTTCTCTGAATTCCAGGGTCCTGAATAACAACATACATAAGAATGTTTATCCCTTCTGTGTAAGAAGTTTGCCAATCTGAAAAAATGTTGCACATGTGCTGAGTTTAACTCAGACCTGGAAATTTTCTTTAAATTAGAGTTATCTGAATTCAGATATAGTGTCTAATATTCATATATCTAATATCTAATATCCAAAGTCAGATTTATCTTCAACATAGTCGTATTGATGTGAGAAAAATTACATTGGGGGAGGCAAATTAATAGATTGCTGTCGTGTGTTGGATAGAAATAAATTAAAATCTGGCATATCACAAGACTGTCATAATGTTTAGATTTTCAAAACTTACTGTTGAGTCCCTAGTTTGGTAATTATTATGATAGTTTCATTTTATGCCTGAATTTCCCATATCCAGCATTCTCATTCCTCTGTTAATTCCTGATCTGATCTGGCACAAAATTGGAAGAGGAGATAGATAAAAAGGAACTGAGGGACTGATGCACTGAACTGAACACTACAAACAGTTATATTGAGAAAACTGGATGTGTTTTTCATGGATGAGTGTACGGCTTCTTTGTCTAGCCCTTCTTTCAGAAGCATTCATAGCTATCCTTTGCCACAAGTACAATTCAAAACCATGTCCTTTTTCCTTCCTTTCCTTTCTTTCCTCCCTTCCTTCCCTTTCTTCCCTTCCTTTTCCCTTCCTTTTCCCTTCTTTCCCTTCCTTCCCTTCCTTTTCCCTTCCTGTCTTCCTTCCTGCCTCTCTCTCTCCCTCCCTGCCTCTCTGCCTCCCTCCCTGCCTTCCTGCCTTCCTCTCTGCCTTCCTCCCTGCCTTCCTTCCTGCCTTCCTTCCTCCCTCCCACCAAAGGAAGAGTTGTTTTTACAGATGGTTTAATTTCTCACTAGACTAATCAATAAAGCAAAGTGTAGTATTATAAATAACTACCAAGGAAGAAAAAAAAAGACTATATGTTATTTATGGATAAAACAAATAATTACAAGTTGGAGTAAATTATGGTCTTATATATTCTTTTGCATAGGATGACTTTTTTTTCTTTTTTCTCCAAACCAATCATTTATTTGGTTTTATTTTACATTTGCTTTCTGTCCTTTTAATCTTCCCTCTGTTTCTACCTCTAGAATTTTTCCTCACACTTCTCCTTTGTCATTTTCTCCCCTTTCACTCCAACCCAGAACAAATAGATATACGTATAAAATTGAATCAAGTTCAGGATAGTTTGAAGTTTAAAAGAACTAATTCCCATAGTCTTAGTTATATTCTGTTGTCTTTATGATTGATTATTTGAAATGAACCATCTTTTCTACAAAATACAACTTCTAAAAGAAAACTTTTCTGTAAGTATATTCCTCCGTGAGACAGTGATAATGATAATTCAAAGAACACTAAATTTAATGTGCTTACTGTGCCTGTAAATAGCACTGAAACAGGCTACCCAGGGAGGTTATGGAGTCTCCTTCTTTGGAGATCTTCAAAATTTGCCTTGATGCCACCCTGTGCCCCGTGCTCTGGGTGTCCTTGCTGGAGCAGGGTGAGGGGACTAGATGATCTCTAGAGGACCCTTCCAACCTTAAACATTATGTGATTCTGTATACTAAGTATATTTAGGCTCAGTTGGAGAAGCTCAAAAGAAAATCCTCTTTCACTTCATACTTTGACTATGAGAGTAGTAGAATTTTATGTCAATACTAAAAATTCTCTAAGTCCAAGGCTGTTTCAGTAAGTTTATGTAGTTTTAAGCCCAGACCAGAAGCCTTGTCACAAGATCTATCTTGTCTTTTTTCATATCACTAGAATCCTAAAGCTAGACATGAACTTTCATGGAAAAAAATCTAAAAATAAAAACATAAAGAAAGCAAGAAAACACTAGAAAAAAACACAGATAAGCTAGAAATGACATGATTGAAAAGAATGAAGGTAGAGACAATGATAAATTTTGACAACAAAGTTGTTGCTCATAAATACAATTTAGGGGAAAGCTTTTTTGAGAACAAATGAGTTTAATGACACTTTAAAGCAAAAACTTTCTGGGAAAAGGGAAACATTTAGAACAAATAATAATGTTTTTGAGAGAGCAGTAGGAGTCAGAAAGATATTAAAATTATATAGATAATCATATTCTTAGGCTTAAGAACTAGAAAGATTTTTTTAATAACTCTTTTGAAGCTAGTGATATCAATTTTATTCCTGGTGTTAAGAAGGAATCTTCCTCTGAGTTACCATGACATACCTTGAATTTTCTTGAAAGTACACAACATCAAAAACTATGGAAAAGGCTGCCTACTGCTCTCATCCTGTATCAAGAAACTCATATTACTACCTATAGCAAAATCAGTGTTGTCTCTACTTTGAGGTTTGAAAGCAAGAGTCTTGTCCTGTGTTAAAACTTATTAGTCATACTTCAGAAAATTCACTGTGGCTCAAATTAAAATGGAAACTAGAAAAAAATTATTATTATTATTATTTTGCCTGCACAGTTAGTTTCTCACTGCCCAGAGATCAAAAATGGAAAATAGGAGATTGTCTGATTAAAAGGTATTATGTGCTACAGAAATCCTGTGGAAACTTTTTATGATGTCTTACCACAGTCAATTTAAACTTTTCTCCCTTGCAGTGACTTTCCTCATAACAAGAACATAGGAGCCCAGTTCCATCTGTTTCTTATGAAAAAAGGTCAGTATATCTGTGTTACTTACTTAACACAGATCTTCTTTTCTCTTCCTTTCTCCACTCATTTTTCTTCTTCCTTTGCAGAAGGTGCAAGAAGTTAACATTCTGGTAGTCATATTATCAAACTGATGTCTCAATTTCTGCAGCGTGTTTGCACAGTATTTATGATTTTTCCAAAGTTTAATCCAAAATGTTACATTCATATATGGTGCTGTGGACCATGAAGCAAAAGTCTAAATACTTGGTATTAGAGTACCCTCTTGAAATGACCAGTTCAATAGATGTGATTCATAGCCACTACTAAGGAAAACAAACAACAACAGCAACAATTACAGGCATGTTGAATTTATTTAACTATATGGTGACTTTAAGTATTAGGGAATATGTGCAGCTCTAATAGGATTATTGATCATCAAAACTGTTAATTTTAGTGTATTACTTGGAGTCCGTATTTTTCTACTGGCATTATACAAGTGAATCTGCTTTTGTTGGTGTCTCCTCCTGGAGAACTGTGATCTTCCCCATTTCCTGGTACATAAAATGCATTTTGTAAGAAAATAAACCATTCAATAAAGCAGCATTTGGTGACTAGAAAATAGAGCTGATGGGAGTTCCAAATTCCAAACTATAGGAAAAAACAGATAGATTACTTCAAGTTAATTGCAATAGTTTAGAAAGACTAGATGATACTTATAGGCAGTGAAAATGAACATGTGGCTAAGAGATTGGTATCTCATTTAAACGTATGTTAAGATGAATCATTAATACTTTACTATAATTTTACCAATTCTACTGATTGACAGAAAAGATGATTTGGTATGATTTGGTCCAACTGCACTGTATTTATAAACTTTTATCTTACCGGTTTCATGGAAATGAAAGAAAAGTGAAATACAAATAAGAATAGATATCAAAACTTAAAAAAAAAATTGATTGTAATCCTATTGTCCTTTTGAAATTCACAGTAGTGAATACAAATGAATAACAAATGTATCCAAAATGTCTAGCGGTAGCTAATTGAGTCAGGATATTTTTTCTGTGAAAAAAAAATATCTAGAGAACTGTTGTTTCTCCAAAATAATTAGCTTAGATTGTCATTGTACAATCTATACCCATCAATACTCTTCTAAATTAATGAAATTTATTAGACAGATATATAGAGGTTTTTTTAATAGTATCTAAAGTGACGAGAGATAAATAGTCTCAATGCTATCTGTGTTGAATGCAAGTGAATAATGAAATGAAGTAATTTATCATTAAAAGAATGTCAAGAGCAACACTTAAAAATTCCTTTATTATAAAAATTGTCATAATAATATGAAGATTCAAGAATTAAACAAATACTCTACTAACAAGCTTTAATTCCTAACACCTTAGTTTTTGACAAATGAATTCTTCTTTCTGGTCCTTCAAATCATGGAGCTATTTGGTTAAATAAAACCAAGTGCGAATTAAATTCTAAAGTGATGTGAGCTATTAGAAAAATGCAAGTGATTACATTTGGAAGGGTCTTTTTCAGTATTATCTATATATTCTGATATAACAACAGTTAAATCAAGTAGTCATTGTTCTGAAACTTCAATAACGTATTCCATAAATATAACTGACAAATAACTGAAAAATAGTAAATATTCCGTGTCTCAAAAATGCAGCTGAGCAATCCAACAAATGGAAAATATTAAAAGGAGACAGATGAACAAACAGATTTAATTCATCATGCATGAAAGAATATTTCAGTTAGTATGGAATTCTGTTTACCAGTTCTATAAAATTGTATGTTTCTCAAGAACATTCTGTTGTATTTATTTGCTCCTCTAACTGAGAGTCATACTTCCCAAATATTAGGATCTCAAATTAGAGCTGTTTGGAAATTATCAGATGGAGTAGAAAAAGCAAAATCATCAAAATCAAAGTGCTTGGAGGAAATGTTTCAATTTTAATAATGTTATGACAGAAATGAAGCCAGTTCCAGTAGTTATCTCTAATGCCAGCTCACCGACCAGGTTTTTATGAGGACTGTTGCTGAACTTCTAGACTCCCAAATTTTCAGCAGCCTACCTAGCAGGTTGTTGAGAAACTGTGATCTCTGGCTTGCACATCTCACTGCCTAGCCAAAGCTATGAGGTTCTTGGCAGGCTTTCATCTTGTCTGATGGAGAGATGAGAACCCCCAGAAGTGGAAATGGCAGCTTCCAATTTCTAGCTGCTCAGATGTCCAAGCTTTCATGGACTACAAGTCTGACCAGGTGTAGACTTAGGTACTTTATAACTTCTAGGATCCATGGTATTTCATACAGAAAAATGTTCTTGCCTTCCAATTGAAACTGAACAATTTGGAGGTAATTATTATTATTATTAGTAGTAGTAGTAGTATAATAATATAAACCTGTGAAGCAGAAAAATTTTTCTGAGCTCTTGCTCAATTCATGATAAATGTAAGCTTTTAAAACTTTTACTTTCCACAATAGCATTTATTTCTAAAGATGCGTAGAAAGATATGAGAAGTCTACAGAAGAAAATCACTTGCTGAGGTGATAGACTGTCAACGCTGCTTGTCACTAAACACTCCACTTAACTTGCAGCTAAAACAATGGTGCCAAATGTTTCTAAAGCAGTTTTTAGGTTCATAGTAAATAGCTCAGTCACCTCCTGCAATGTCTGTAGTTCATTCTACAATGAAATACCAAAACAAAAATCATCTTTAAAATCATCTCCTTTGGGAGGAGAAAGTTTTGTGCCATCTTTATAATTCAGGATTTACATATACTGAAGAAAATAGTGATATAATGAGAATAGGAAAATGTTTATAGTGTGAATGTTATGCTGTAAAATAACAGAAATTCTCCACAAATCACTGCTTTAAAGGGAAGAACTTCTATCAAAAGAATAAAAATGATCTATGTTCATAAGTTCAGGTATTCTTGGATACTGAGAAGGGTAAAGAGTGAGAGACAGAGTGCAGAAAAAGTACAGAAGAAGAGAGAGTGAAGATGAGTGAAAACTGAAATAATAAAATATTTAAAAACATATCATGTTATGGCTATTCAGAAAGATATATAAGAAGGAGGCTAGGCACTTTATAATTCAAATCAGAGGAGTTTTTCAGTGTTCTAAATTATTCTGGGAGACCTACCACAAACCTTAAGTCAAGATCTCCTGTTGGGATCTGACTATTTTCTTTGTTTGTAAAGGATTAAAGTAATATTATTTTCCCTGTATGGGAATAATTCTTCCTCCAGGCACACTGGAAGAACTAAATCATTGTCCCAAATCACCAGGGAATCTCTAATTCCACTTGCAAATTTTAGACAGACTATAAAGGTCAAGTATATAAATATGACCTTGTATTATTTACTCCATAGTAGCTTTAAGTTAAATGCGACTTGATCCAAACTTTCCTGTTCCACATTTTAGAATCCATAATTTTGCAATTCCTTACCTTTTTCTCTCTCAACTAAGAAAACAACAATCTTGCACATTTAGATTATAATGAGAACATTTTTTCAAGAATGAACAGAATGAACTATGAGTAAATTGGTTTTGCAGTTATCTTAACAAAAGTTAGAAAGAAGGAAAAACTTGTTTTTAGTATTTCCATTAGACATTTGGCCTTCTTTCTTTTTTTTTTTTTGTATTTTTTGTGTATTCTTTTCTTTCTTCAGAAGAGTTTCAATTATGTTGTGATGACACAATAACTTTATTACCTTGATTTTAAGACTTTTTTCAATTAGACACTCTAATTGAAAACTACATCTACATGTTTGAGTAAAAATAATTTGTGCCTGAAAGCTATAAAACAGGAGGAGAAGAGGAGGAGAAGAAAGAGAGTTATCAGATGCAACTGCTGAAAAAAATGTCAAATATCAAAGAGAATGTATAGGCCTGTTTTGTATGATTTAGTGGATACATGGGCTTTTCTTCTGATGATTTCTTCCACGAAAAGATGTTATTTGTAAAGTATTTCCAATCTTCTGTCATTTTCTTCAACAATTCATTCTGTTAATTTTTATTTAAAATAAAATCTTAATTGGGATCTGTGATAGTTTGTGGGTTTTTTTACTGTGTTTTAAAGATTCATATTCCCCATTACAGTGTGATATCAAATGCTCCTTCCAAAATAATATGTTGACCCAACAAATTCAAATCTGTCCAAAACTTCAAAACTGTCTCCTTTCTTTTCTCTTTCTATATTTTTCAATAATTTGATTTTAGAGAGGCATAGCCCTCATTCTTTGACAGCAAGGGTTGTGTTGAGATTCTTAAAGCTCTAATGTTCTAATTCACTTTTCTCCAGTGGTTTTTCTATTTCCACCTGTTTCTATTTCATTTCTGTCAATATACTGTGCTTCAATATAATGCTTTGATCTGAAAGATCTTCAGTATAATATGCTAATCTTATTTAGGGTAATCTTAACCTTACCTAAGGTAATCTTCAATAACCAGGAAAGAAGACTGCAGGGGAGAGAGGGAGAGAAATATGTGAATTCCTTCTCCGCCAGAATCTTAAAGGAAATTACTCTAAATATTGCTTTGTATGAACCAGCTGATTACCATGAGGTTTCTGTGCCAAATTTTCTGTAGAGAAAACCAAAACAGTCATACCTTCCATGAAAGAAGAGAGACTCAATCTTTCAATGGAAAAAAAAAAAAAAAAAAGCAGTGACTGTAACAACCTATCAGTCCAGTTTTACACGGGGGAAGTACCAGTAGCAGTACCAGTTTTATATGGGGAAATGTTGAACTGATCTCAGTCATCCATCTCCAGGGAAATTTAAGCTTTAACATCCTAACAGTCATCAGTGATTGTGGCCATCATAGGTACAGAGAGTAAAGCCTGAATTATTCACAAGACATTACTTCTGCTAAAGTAATTAGGTAATGTAAAATTTTCATTCAACATCCATTATTCTCCAGCCCTGATACATCAAGAACATTTCTTCTGCACTCATGATTGCACTTCTGTGTAATCTCCCATGATTCTCAGTTTAACTCTTTGATGAATAAAACAGCAGTTTGATTCAAAATAATTCCATCTCCATGATTATATAATTAAAAATCTCAAAAAAATATGAGTTCCAAGTCTTTTCAGAACACTTAATACTATTCTTTTTTTCTTAATAAACAAGGATTTAATGAACAAAGAAAACATCATAAGGATGGTTTGGAAGACAATGAATCACTTTTAACATTTAAAAAAATATTAGGTAGCAAATTAACTAGTGTTCTTTTCTGCACTGCATTGAAATGGAAGGCTGATATAATATTGCAATTACTCATTTTAGCACAGACATTTACTAATTTATGCATTTTTCTTTGCTATCTGTTTTAAAGATGGTTTCTAAATCTTCAATATGGCAAAAACATATGAAATTCCTCATCTGTATTACAGTGAGAATAAAAAGGTGATGGCTTCTTAAAATAATTTAAAAAGTATGAGAACAAAATAAGCCACTTGAGAATATTCAGATTTAGAATTATTAATCCCCAAATGCAATACATTTATCATATTGTTTGGCTGGTATCAGCAAAGTTCATTAGTTGTCATCTGTACTTGAATCAATAAGGTAAACTAATTAGATTTGAAAATCCAGTTACAGCTATGTTTAGTCATCTATACAATGGAATCCTGGGATGCATTTAAGAAGAGCATCTCCAGCCACTCAAGAGAGAGGTGATTAACCCCCTCTACTCACCTCTGGTGAGACCACATCTGAAGTTCTGGATTTCCCAGTACAACAGAGATGTGAAGCTACTAAAGAGAGTCCAGTGCAGGGTTATGAAGATGGTCAGGGGCCTGAAACATCTGCCCTGTGAGTGAAGACTGAGAGAGTTGGGCCTGTTCAGCCTGACGAAGAGAAGGCTGAGGGGGGACCTGATCAGTGTCTATAAATATCTTGATGGAGTGAGGAGGATGTGGTCAGCCTCTTTTCAGTGGTGGCCACTGATAGAGGAAACAGCCACAAACTGAAACACCAAAAGATCCACAGGAACTTAAGGAAAAATTTCTTGACAGGGTGACAGAGTACTGCAACAGGTTGCCAAGAGAGGTTTGTTTCTCTGGAGATTTTCAGTACCCACTTGGATGCAATCCTATGCCACATTCTGTAGATAATCCTGCGTGTACAGGGAGGTTGGTTTAGATGATCTCTAAAGGTCCCTTCCAACCTTAAGGATTCTATAGGCTTTATGTTCAGATTTATGTTTTATTAAGATGATGAATTTAATCTAGCATCTAGCCATCTTTTTTCTTGCAGAAGAATTTTTGCTTTGTCAGTAACAAAGTTTTTACTGTACAATTTCTATTTGCTCAGTGTAGGGAAAGCAAATCATGAAGCAGAAACACTTAAATGATGCAATGTACACTTAAGGGATAGTTTTACTTTTTGAAAATTATTTATAAAAAACACTAAGAATTAAATGGTATACAATCAGAGTCAAATATATTAGACTCCTATTAAACAGAAATACTTCATTATTGTCTTATCCAGAAAGAAAGATCCCCTCTAGGATCTTTTATTTACTTTAGAAAGTAAATACAAACAGATTAAAAAAGTGAGATTCATTAGGCTTATTTTTGTGTATCATCTTCATTCAAAAACCTGGCTTAAACTAGACAGGTGACAAAATAAAGTGATTATCTTAGACCTTGTTCACATTAACATGAACGGCAATGTTACCACAAGGTTTAACTATACTTTATTACTACTTTCTCCATTTCCCATGACAATAAAATTAGAAAAAGTCACTCATTGCAGGTCAGGTGATCTTTACAGACCTTAAGAAAGATAAATTAATCACAGCATTTTATCTGAAAGTTGAGAGGCTTTTCAGCATGCAGTAACCTGAGTTTGTCTATACTAACTGCAGCAAAGCAGCTATTTTCCTCATTACTTCTGATTTCTATAAATACTTTCTTCACAATCGCTGAAGAAAAGGCTATGAAAGTATCTCTCAGATTACTTGGCTTTGTATACCCCTCAATGCAATGGCACCTTAACATTGTAAAAAAACCCAACCAACCAAAAAAAAACCTTATAATAAGCATTTCTTGACCACATGGAAAGGTATGGTCAAGATATATCCTATACCTTGATATTTGAATAGTATATTTAGTAAGGAAGGCTTTTCCAGATTTCTTGTTCAGTTAGGATTTGAAAACAATGAGAATAATCACAGAATCACAGAATCTAGAAGTTTGGAAGGGACCTCTAGAGATCATCTGGTCCAACCTTCCTGCTCCAGCAGGCACACCTAGAGCAGGTGGCACAGGGTAGCATCTAGGCGGGTTTTGAAGACCTCCAGAGAAGGAGACTCCACAACCATAATCCAAATTATGTAAATCATTGTTCCTTTAGTCTTTGATATCACTACAGTGGATTTATTATTTTCAGCACTTGTCTAGTGGATGGAATTTTTGGATATCACAGATGCAATTGTTTAAGCCAAAAACAATCATCTGCTGCTTTTACTGATCATCATGAAATGTTATGGAAAACAGGTTTTCCTCCTATTAGTCATCTATTGCTCTGTTTAACAGTTAATGGCTAAGGAACAGATGTTACCAGAACAGAATTGAAAGTTTGCATGAAGAAGTCATAGTTCCCAAGTCACCACAATAGGGATTTTATTATTTAGTCAGAAAAAAATAACTACTAAAATATTCAGTAAGTGATTTTATAAATAACAAAAGCTGACATCTTAATGAAAGAAAAATTAGAAAGAATATAAATGGTAGCTGGTGAGAGCACTGAGCGTAATATGGACATCTAAGTCATATATAGCTGTCTGTAATATTTTGACAACAGAGATGGGTTCTTAGGGAAGAATTTTGCTTGCCTTTTGCAACATGGGGATATATGTATGATGAAATCATCTGACCTCCCCTAAAAACAGTTGGAGAGCTGTAGAAACTTGAAATAGTTAAATGTAGAGCTATTTGTCTGACTTACTTTATGACAGTTTATTACTTCAGCTGAATTCCAGGAATCACTGTTCCATTCTATTAAAAATAAGTAAAAGTCTGAAGAAGATACTTAAGTTTACTTCAGATATAGGCCTCTATAGCGTAGTCAAATTAATTTGATAGCAAAAGATGGACATCTGGCCCCAAGATATGTGGCTAAATTCTAATAAAATCAATGATCAGAAACTGGGGCTTCTGATGATCTCCAAGGAAAGCTCATATCTTTCTTTTCTGTTGGTTGTCTAGGTCACTGACTCTGTGAAATGTCCTAAAGGTGCATTTTTAATAAACTTGCTAAAGAGATTATCCTCTAGCAATCTGGCATTCTTGAGGTGTTATAAGCAACTCATCTATTCTCTCCAAAATAATATACGTTATATATCTGAGTCTGCCCCTTGGTAGCTTCTTTTTCCTCTGAGCTGCCATCATAGACATATTTACATACATATAATATATTATAATTAGTTATTGTTATTAATAGTCTTAAATCAGAATTATTTAAAATTTATTTAAAATTTTATATTTGCTGTGGGAAATGGTGAGACTATTGTTTGCCTTATTGCTGTAAGACCCTCTAGACCCTCTTCCTCTGTCCGTACTGTTTTTGTATTTGGGAAATGCAGGTTTGTAATAGTAGGAATTGCAGGTACTGCCTGAGAATAGACATCTAAGGGGTAGAGAGAACAGAAAGAACTCTTTGAAAAATAAAAATAGTGGCAACACCAACCGTTATCTCCTATTTGGCATTTTGTCTTGCAGGCACACCAGACCAAAAGCATATCTTTTATATCTTTTATATCTTCCATATCTTTTATATCTGTGAGGACAACTTTATCCACCAACCTCCACTGACATTATTTAGGGTTATCAGATGTCAAATCTAGACTATTACAGAGCAAGGAATGAGGGAGTCCTGGAGCCAAAAGGTGTGCAGTCAAGGATAAATGCAATATTCATTAGGAGAAAAGAGGGTTGTATAGTTAACCCCAGTCTCTGGAATCTGTAGATGTTTTAGAATATACCGTCTCTGTGTTTAGAAGTGAAACAAAACATATTTTTACATTTGGGGTGAAAGTGATAATTCCTGATTTCCTAAGGCTGATTTACATTCTCCCAGTATTTGGTTATTATATCCATGTGACACGTCCACTGCTATAGTGGCAAATATTTTTTTGTAGCACCATTATCTACTTCCTATGTTGTTGGATTGGATCATCCAAGCTGCCAATCTAAAATCCTGCTCAAGTCATGGCCAGTTAGAACAGTTTACTTGGGGACATGTCCAGTTAAAATTTGAGTAACATCAAGGGCAACCATTCCTAAGCTGTTCCTCAGCTCCTGCTTGGCTACCTTCACAGTATTTTTTTTTTCTTATACTGTATCAAAATTCATGTGTTTGGACCTGTGACTGTAACCTTTTCCTGCTACTGTAAACTTATGAACAGCATTGTTTCTATCTTTTCTACATCCTCCCATTGTGTAGCTGAAGAAATTGTAGCGGATAAGGCTTCTCACCAGTACCTAGTAGTTCACTTTGTAAGCTAATTGTCAAAGATGCAGGAAACAAACAAACAAACAAACAAAAATAAATGTTATAGCTATTAAAATAGTGTGAGGAATGATTAGTAGTGTGTCTGCATAAATATAGTCCGTATAGAAAATCATAGCTATCTAGAAGATGAAGACTAACTAAGTATGAAGATTAACTAAGTATCCTAATTAGCAAATGAAAGCCAAAATCTACCTTCCTCCCTTTGATTCTCACCTCGTGTTTCCAAGGATGTTTGGTTAGCCACTTTCACCAAAAACAATATTCCCACAAATATCTTATTCTTAGAAACACATATTTTAGGATGTGGGTTCAAAACCATTTCAGTTGAAGTCCTCTTCTCATATGACTGTTCTCATAAATAGGTTATTATATAAAAGGTGAACACCACAGCTACAGAAGTATTTATTAGATTAGCTTATTTAAAGCAGAAATCATCCCAAATGATTTCAGTGAGTGTGCATTCCAGTTCAGATGGTGATAAATTTAACAGACAAAGTCTGAGATCAATGAACTGTATAATTTGTGGGGAAAAAAATGTGAATAAGATCTTGTAATCTCAAAATGAGTTATTTCTAAATCATTTTATTAATGTCAAATTGCATGGTTGAATAGAACTGCATTCCTTGTTCTAGAATGTAAGCCAAAATTTCAGTGATTCCTCAGAATATGTCACTTCTACTTTATTTTAACCCTAAAATCATTATTTTAATCATATTTTTTTCGTTTGTATAGGAATATTAGCAAAGACTTTCAATATATGTAAATGATTAGAATTTCTTTGAATTTTCCTTCAAAACATTACAAAACAACTTTTTTGAATTCTGTGTGAAAATATTTTGAAATGTTATAAATTATCCTATGATCAAATGATAAAATCAGTATGATCAATTTTAAAGATCATATCATATATCATCATTAAATCATATGCAATGCAGTGAAACACAAAATATTTTCTTCTGTAAAGTACAATGGACTATTCCTTATATACAGATGTAAGAGGTTTAAGATTGGGTTAGCATCGGTTTGAGAATATTCATGTTAATTCCATAGATTCCTACCATCTACCAAAATGAGGAAAATAAACTGTTTTAGTAGTCAGTCAATATGACGACATGACAACTGACCACTGAATCATCATTGCAACTGTGAAAAAAAATGATTCAGCCAGTGATATAGACAGTGATGTATGGATTAATGAGATCTATAAGGAAAGATTCTATCAACTCCTGAGTAAAGTGAAAGATTTATGAGCTCAAAAGCCATGGATGATTGTAGGATAATGACTTTCAATTTATACTATGGAAGCATGTGTTGTAGGCTACAAGTGAGATTAGGTTGTTCTGAACACATTTAAGTAAGAGACAGATGCCTCCACAAGAATTTTTTATTGCAACAAGGAAAACAAAAGCATGCGATTTTTCTCTAACTCAGGAAACTAATAGCAGAACCCAGGTTTTCTGACTTCAAGTGCTCTATAATTAATACTACATAGCATAGTGTTGCTCACAGTTACATTTTAATGAGAGATGTGAAACTTTCTCAGTACTATATCTATTCAAAATTTAATGGAATCCTCTTTTCTTTGCCTCAAATCATCAACAAAAACAAAAATGTAGCTATAAAAATTACCAACTTTATGTCACTTGGGCATACATAATGTTTTAGTTTGTCTATATCTTGAACTAAATTTTGTTTTGAAAGACTTTTAGACAGTAATGAATTACTAAAACATATATGCTCCTCTGAAGATGATGAATATAATTTTTATGGTTTTATAGAAAGTGAAGGACAGAAAAGATCTGTGATTCACTGCAAAGTACGGTAAATCAGAAGAAAACTTGTATGAAGTGAAGTCTCTAGTTCTGCATAAAGAACTAGACTAAAAGAGATCTTATTAGGAGATCTTATAAATCTCATTATAATTCTCTTATAAAGATCTTATTAGATCTTATAAATCTCATGAGAAGTTCTTATTTGAACTCTACTATACAATATGAAGTATAATTTAGCAGTTATTGGGTATTAAGCCCCATATCTTCTGGATCTGAGTCAATCTTGGAGTATTTCAAGAGATGAAGAACCTATCACAGTCTTTGACAGTTTGTTTTAGACACATCATCATGATTGTTTTATTCTGCTTAGAGATAAAATCATTGTTTATATGCATATTACATGACTGAATAATAATTGCTCTAGGAATCTTAAATTTTAATGTTTTAAATTTAAAAGTTAAGGAAGAGAATTTTTAATATAAACTTGTGGATATCCTCTGGGGACAGTTGGTCTCCAACTGTGGAGCTAACCAGCTCTCTGTATTTTTTATTACTCAATTCATAAGGGAAAAATGAAATGGAAAGAAGAATGATGTACTTGCTTATTAATGTCAGTGGATTCCAAGGTTCTTGAGCACATGGTCCTAACAATCTACCAGGAGGAATCAGGTATTTCTGAGAGGTACTCTCTTCCTGCAAGGAAGATAGATGATAAGAGCAACTAATTCTAATCTGAAAAAAACACCCCTCTCCTGCCAATAAGCAATGAGAAAGAAAAAAATCTAGTAATTTAGTATTTTAGCAAGAAAATGTTTCTGCCATGAAAGTTTCTTATGTTTTAAGGAGTTATTCTACTTTCCTGGCCCTAGCAGTCACATGTTCTCTAACTAGGTAAGAGCTCTTAAATGTGAGATCATATTGTGTAGATCCTGCATAGATTCTTATTTCCTATTCAATCAAGGAATGAAAGATTGAACAGCAGTTAAGAAAGTCTTAATAGACTAAAACTGCAGTAATCTAAATAGACCTATATTTTGGTTCAAACAGATGTTTAAGAATAGGGAGCTCACTGTTCTATACATCTTTATTATGTTCTTGAGTCTGAACAATGACCTATCGCTGAAAATGATGTTTTCTCTTAGTACCTCCTTGCTGACAGTCAAGTCTTCCTAGCAATGGCATGTCCACATCTATGCTAGAAACTGGATAGGCCATGACCATTTCTTTAAAGGGCATTCTGCAAAAGTTTTCAAACCCCTGATAGTCTCAAAATAATGTCTATACTAGGTGGCCTAGGCCACACTGTGTCCTACCAGTAACTTAACAGAGTGAATAATTATTCACCAGAGTTCAGCCTGAGCTTCTGCCCTGGCTACTTTTCTAAAATAAGTATGACTCAGCTGTCCAGCAAAATCACCACATTTCACAGGCAGGCTTCAACATGGCCAGAATAAGTGTTGCAGGAGCTGAAAGCTAATCAACTAGGCCTTGGAAGTGGAATTTCGATGGCTGTGGCAGTTTCAAAGTTCCTTGTAAATGGAACAATAAGAGATTTAGAAGTCTTATTTGAAAAAAAAAAAAAGTTTTTAAACACTACACAGGATACACATAATTTATTAACAGCAATCACCCAGGCCAAGAGCAAGGCAAGGTCCATCTCTATCCTAGATCCACATGCCTATTTATTATTAAAAGTCAAGATCCAAAACCGTCTTTTGAATTTAAGGTCATGAGTCCAACATATATACAATTAGTAAAGAGTGATTTTTTTACTTTATAACACAGAAAGGAAAACTTTCACATGCAGTAGAGCATGGAACTCACTTTGGAAATGGTTCTTCCTATTGTTTCTTTTGTGTCTAAGAGAATTGCAAGAGATGGTTAGTGGCTAACACTATATTGCAGAAGCTTCTCTATATGTTATCATGCGATGAAGCTGTGATCTATTCTACCATCCATTTACACTTTACTATCTAAAAGAAAAATAGAGGGGAGAGGGAGAAGGGAATTTTAATAAAGACTACTAATGTAATTATTAAATTCAAAAACAAACAGTACAGAAAATTTTCATAGGCCAATATTTCACATTGCTTGCTTAAAGAAACAATTTATCCAGTTCATAAGACATTTAATCATTGATGTTGAATAAAAATATTTACATAGGAATATTTTCCATGTAACATTCATGCCAATTGATTATTATAGGCACCAGAATGACTTCTACTCCAAGGACAGAAGAGGTAGAAGTCATCATCAATAAGTTAAAAACGTTGCTGAAAAATATTATAGGGCCACAAAACTGACTGAGAGGCAAGTTTGTGAGAGGCAGTAAAATAAGGTTAAAAATTCCAGTTTTACCATCTTAATAGAAGGAAAATATGATGACTCTTTTCAGTAATTATAACAGACTTCTCAGTCTCAGCTACTGGAGGTTCTCCCGGAAGCTGATCCCAAACTGTATTTCAAGACATATCCACTCTTCACCATAATCCCATAGACGTGTGCTTTTTTCAATGAATTTTAAAAAAATATTAGTGATCAAAACCAATGATTAACCAATTATTTTTTTAAAGAAGATAATGTTTTAATGTGAAGAAAAACAAAGTTGTGTTGTCTTTAGGATGTTATTGTCAAGGACTAAAACTAAGGTATATTTTAGTTCCCAGGGAAATAAAAAAGAAGAAAGAAGGGCAATACCACAAGGGATCATTTCTGATCATATTTGCTTCTCAGAAAATTGAAGAATGCAGATTAAACTTACTGGACTTACTTTTAATTAAGTCCTTCTTAGAATAAAGTCTTATTAATACATTGTTCTTTCTTTGGCTACTATTAAAATTAATACTAATACTGGTAATATTTACTTACTCATCTCTACCATGTAGAAATATACATTGGTTTCACTGTTGGGTAAATTAACATAGTATGGAGTCTTTGTACTATTTATTATTTTTAACTGTGAATCATCCTAGCAGAGCTTGGAAACAAATATACAAGTTTAAAAAAAATTTTTTTGAAATTTGTATATATGTATATTTTATCCATATCATAAATTTTATATATATTTATAATTTTTGAACAGCTGGACTTTTTTTGAAGACTCTTGGAAGAAAAATATACCTGTATAGGTCTGTATTACCTAGGCTTAAATACTCTGATACAGACATCCGAGTACAGCTAATCACCAAGCCTGTTTTTATATGTAAGGGAGAGGAATTAGTACTTTTTAGCATGTGATTAGTCTAACTGACTTTAAACATCTTTGTTATAATGATATGAATAATATATTAGTGTAAAGGAAACCAAAGATGACCAATTCAACTCTGGAAGTTAGCTCTTCAAATTTTGTGTCAGATGAATCTCAGCCTCAATTTCTATCAACTTCTATAAGGAATTGAACATTTATTCAAGTGAAAAGTGCTGAAAAATATAATTTTGTAAGCTTTCTACAGTTTTTCTACACCAGCATTTTACAAGATAACTTATTTTATAACTTTTAAGGTTTTATTTACAGCATCTAGTCTTGTAGAAGTCAAACCAGCATCATCCTAACTCAAAATGAACATCACTTACCGCAACTTTTGATCTGCATTCATACATTTATGATAAAAAGACACTGCAACTAATCAGAGCTTCCTTATTCCAGAATTACTTTCATTTTCTCACTTTCAGAATACTTTGGACTACTGTGTAAAACAATAAGATGCAGATAAAGTTCTCCCATCTTTATTTTATTTTGTATAGTCATCAAGCATAAAATCCCTCCAATTTTCTTTAGCTATTGTTATAGGTCCTCTGAGATGCATCATTGTATTTCTGAATATAATGTAAATGTATTTCTGAATATAACGTATATAGAGTGTCCAGGTATATACCTTCATGCAATATGAATCATTTTTCTTTGTGACAAAGCAGATGGTTTCCTCAAGGCAGACTAGAAGATAAAATTGAGTAATCATAACATCTAAGTTGTATTCCTGGTCCTGACTCAACAGCTGGCATTACCCTGCAGTGAGTGCTGTGGGAGTTAAAATATAAACGGAGGCTCAAACAGCAAGACAGGAGAATAAAATGGAAATTTAACAGTATATTCCATGGGTAGTAATTTCACAGAACAGAAAACGGCTGCACGCTCTAAATCTGTAAGAACAACTTAAAAACTGTGCAATATTGAATCTATGCCTCTGATATGTTGCATTAAGGCTGAAATTGTAGATGCTAAGAGTCTGAAGATTCTCCTTTTTATAAAGGTAACACATTTTCTTAAACTATAATATAAAGACTCGCAACAGACTGAGATAGTGAGACCCCTCTGGAACACTGGGATATGTATACTTTTTGATCTGTGCTGATTGTTCCTATGCAGACAGCAACACTCTATAAAGTCATTTCTCCATTGCCTACCACCAGAAACTATCAGAAGAGTAAGGGTCCCTGCAACTGCCTTAGTACTCCTTGACAAGCATTAAGTCATGAACAAATAAACCAAGGTCACTTAAAATCATTCCCGATCAACAGAGAAAATGTGAAAAGGATATTTAAAAAAAAGGGAGAGAAATATGGAATCTGAAGTAACCTGGGCCCTCTAAGAAGTCAGGGTTGTGAAGGAAGTGAAAAAGGAATAAGAAAAAGTGTCCAATAGTCATGGGGAGCTACAATGTAATCATGGCAGAGTGCCTTGGTATTGCTTCGCAATATTTTCCTTGTGATGTTGCATCAATGAAAGAGTACATTGGGTCACGTCAAGCTGACAGGTTGCAATTATTTTGTAGTTCTTTGTGACTTTATTCATTGATTTCATCATCTTTTCAGCTCTTCACTTTTGAATACCACTGAGTTAGGTATTCAAAGCACTACATGCCTTAATATGCTCTAAAATTTAGCACTTCTGTATACTAATTTTTTAGACCTCTCACATAAAACATTTATTGAGTGAACTGGCATAAGTCTTAAAAATATCAGTTCATGTTGTGTTTGATGAATACAGAAAGGAAAAAAAGAAGAATTTGCAGAGCAGGATAAAAGTGTTTAAATGGAGTTCTTAAAATGTCTATCAAAGGTCAGCTCTAGATTAATTATCAAAATCTATAAGAAAAATGGTTTGTGACACTCAACACTACATTATTTAATTTTCTTGCAGATTCTTTAAATGGAATTTATGATCTTAACAGAAGGAATCTTGTAAATTCCATGAAACAAAATACTGGTGATTAGATTGAGTCAGGAGAACATTTTATATCTAATGAATGTTTAGAACTCAAGATGTACTTCAATGAAGAAATAAAGTAAAATGAATTTAAGTGGAGGCAGAAAATGGAACCCATGCTAAACACAGTAATAATAACTTAGTCATAATAGATCCTGTCAGTGATTTTCCCATTTCCTCATTTGCAGTGATAATCCTTGAATCTTGATCCTGGACATTACACACGTAAATTGAGTAATATCCAAATTAAAAGATGTTTCTCAAGAAGTGCACATTTCTATACATAAATATCATGCCACAGTTTGTAGCCCAGGAATCCCTCTGCAAAGCATGGAGAAATACAACACCAATTCCACTTGATTACCTGAACACAACCAATGATGCAAGAGCTAAATATATCCCTTGTGTCATTGATTGATAACTCTCTTCAGATATTAAAAAAAGAAAAAATGAGAGAAACATTTAGTTTCTCTTTCTTTGCCAGTGTTGAAAAAAAAATTGTTTACATTTTTCCCTTCCTTCAGGGCTGTGAAAGGCATAATGTTGCCAAAGCTGTTAAATTAGACCTAGTTGTCTCAAATCATGAGACATCAAGAAAAAGATTATTATTTTTATAATTCATTTAAAACATGGTTCTGCACAGCTTTCTGTGCTCTTATTTAAGTTCCTTAGAAACTGTTCTGACTTAACAAAATGCTAAATTGTAATATACATTCATTTTTAAATATCTTTAAGTTAACAGATGTTAAGTATTAATGAAAAATCATTTCTTTTTTTTATAAGTTAGGTTTGTATTTTAGTACTGCAGTAGAAATATAGGTTTTTAAACTAAGAAGATAACATTATTTTTAATGACTAAATGAATTAGGATCTGAGTACAAATGTATTTAAGAATAAGTTTAAGGCTAAGGGTACCTATACAGGGTACAGAAATAATCTCACATTAGAATTAGATCATTTGTCATACTGCTCAGATACTGAATTTTGCATAAAGAGTGGATGAAAGAGTAGAGGAATTAACATTCTGTGAACTACTCACATATATTCTTTTACTGAAAGTTCACATATATGCAAGTTTATGTATTTTTCAAACCATGTGAGTAAATGAAATTTTATCATATACAGTCATTGTACAGGAAAAAAGAATTTTCAGTTACAATGAAGAATTCAACCATCTATCCTTATTTCAATACATATAGTTAAATCACTTCTACAGCAATGAAACTGGTATATGCAAGTTACAAGGAATATTCAGGGTTTATAATTAGTTGAGATTTCTTTTCTGATTATCAATATTTCTGTAAATGGGGATGGATATATACATATACATATTTCCTTCAGTATTAAATTCTTCAGTGAAGCTATCTTCCTATACTATTTTGTCTTATTATTAGAATAACAACACAGCAAATATGGGGCTGGAATCTGCAAAAGTTGGCTTTGATAAAGTCTGAAATTGCCAAGATATATTTCATCAAGAAACTTACTGTTTTTTTTTTCTTTTACTTTTATTGTTCATTTTTTATTTATTTATGTGAGCAATGAGATTTTTCTTTGGTTTATATATAACAATCTGGGACAAATGATTTTCAAATTTGCTGTACACTGATTCTAAATTCATTCAACTATGATACTTCAAATGTGTATTTTTAAAAATAATCTCCCATATTTTATGTCGAAACAACTATAATTTTGTTTCATGTGGTAATTAGTAGGAGTTCCTGTTAGACACAGGGCATATTCTGAATGCACAAATAGAAAACCTGTAAATTAGGTTGCAAGACTCATAAATCCTCTGCTGTCCAAAGACTGTGGCTGGCATACTCTGTTTTGCCTTTGTGCTTTGAAACTTATTTTATATTTCCTCAAAAAGATAGAGTTAGACATAGCTTCTATTGATATTGGAGATGAAAATTACTTAAAAATTACATGGACAATGAGAGATTGGATGAGACAAGGACAACTGAAAATGGGTGTATCCACTCACCTGAAGTTGCCAGCTTTAGTCAGTTTAGTATCTACTTAACACTTCAAGAACTCAGTAGGACTTTTACTAATTGCTGTTAGGAATTTTGTTGTCCTTCAGCCCCTTTTTTTCTCAGATATGCCTAATTGCTTCCCTGTGTGGCTACTTTAGTTCTGCTGTAGAACCACAGTTCTCTCAGGCAGAAATCATCAGAAAGTGAGAACACAAAGGGCATGCTCATTTATTTTGGCAGAATCCCTGTTCTACAAGCTCTGAAAGACGTAGCATAACTCACAGTACCAATTATCAGCCCCTGCTGATTCTTTTATAGAAGTAGAACATTCAAGGTAAGGCTGTCCTTAAGCTGGCTTTGGTGAGGACAAGGGTACAGTCAAGATTGAATGGCAATCATGAAAGGTGTCATGACTGGCTGGTAGAGCTCCATTTATATTTTGATCACTTCATTGATTTAGTTTCAATGTAAAGCTTCACCAAATAAAAATATTAATGTTTAATATTTACTCTGTTCAGGGTAACCCACAGGACAGAACAGAAAGTGAAGAACAAAGCCTTAGGGAAATATACTGCTACAGGATAGCTGTTGGCATCTGATTTTTACTTCAGGCCAATGTAAATGTCAATTAACACCACAAATATAATTAGAGCCAGGATAACATAAACCAGATCCCAGTAAAGAAAAAAAGAAGAGCCTAAGCGTCATCCCAGTATAATTTCTTTAGGAAGTAGAGTTTATGTCATGATTTTGCTTGGTTCTTAGAACAGCAAGGATGTTAGGTTCATATCCTCCATGCCTGCCATGGAGATAAATCAGGTGCAAATATGATCAAAGCAATGATAATTATGTTGTCTGGCTCTAATCCCTCTTAATCCCCATTAACTGAGCCAGGCAGCTCAAGGGAAAACCCATAATAGTCTTAGTCACACGATTAACTTCACATCTTATATTCTCATTTATTTTCATCCTCTACTGTTTATCCCCTTTACAACTCTCATCAAAATAAATAGCCAACTCCTTTTTATCCTTTCAATATTTTTTTCTACAGTTTTGCTGAATTTGCATTTGATAATTATTATATGGTTTCCTGGTATTTTCAGTGTTGGTCATTACTTCTTTTGCACTAATGCTTGCTTTTTGTTACCTACAGTGCTCTGACATCTTCATGTCATTATATTGTTTGTGGTGCTACATGTTAAGATCTGCACACACATCTTGACACTGTTTGGTGTGTGCCCTTCTACTAATTTGTGAACTACTTGGTCAGACTCAGGTACATAAGGCAAGTGACAAAAAAATCACAAATAAATTTTTTCATGCAAAGTGAGACCCTATATTTATGCCAATACTAGTAAATTAAACAGTACTAGAAGAGAGGTTTAGATATTACAATTCTTTTGCCTCGGCCTTTCCTATATAGTTTTTTTTTTTTATATAATCCAATAAAAGGAGCTGGCCTCCATCTTCACATGTCCCTTTTCCTCTAGCTATCGATTTTAACACAGCTTTTATCTTTTTTTTCCGCTAATGCCTTCTTTTGAATCTCAGATAAATTTCCATTTCTGAATGATCTTCCTACAGGTAGTAAATGGTTCTTTCTGTTATATTTGTCCTCATTTTTAAGTTTATGCAAGTTGGAGCATGGCTAATACCTGTTGTGCCTTTTTGAGAAGGCATTGATCTTAAAAAGTGAAGTATTAAGTAAGAAAAGCATAACTATTAACTTATGCTTTTCCTGTAGCTTTTGGCTTTTTTTTTTCTTAACTATCACAGTTATGGCATCATTCAGAGTTCTAGGACACAATAGAAATATTAAATCCTCCTTAATTAATATCTGAGTGATCCATTAACATATCATAAAAATGATATGTGGACATAAAAAGAAAATCATAGAATCATAGAATCATAGAATGCTTAGGGTTGGAAGGGACCTCAGAGGTCATCTAGTCCAACCCCCTTGCACACGCAGGGTCACCTAGAGCACATGGCTCAGGGCTGC
>JAUBOD010000001.1:15062318-15072329 GCA_032353885.1 Nothura maculosa
CAATTCCTAATCCACCTCCCCGTCCACTTGTCTATCCCACACCTATGGAGCTTGCCCAGGAGGATGCTGTGAGGGACAGTGTCAAAAGCCCTGCTGAAGTCCAGATAGACCACATCAAAATTCAAAATTCAAAACCAAGGAAGAGACATGGCTGTTTTTGCAATCTAGCTCAAAAAAAGGGTAACTTTGGCAAATATACTCAAGGCTCACTGTCTCAGGAATCCTATCTCACTGTGATTCATATCCTTTGCAAATCAGCACTGTTTATGTATCACAAATGTGCAATATACTATATAAATGACTTGTACATTATCACCATAAATGTTTTTACTGAAACCTAGAAATTCATCAGTAGAAGTTTGACGGATGCAGATAACTTTTATAAGATATTAAGGTCAAAATACCTTAATAAAAGTTTACATTTTTGTAAGATTTGTGCTGAAAATAGTAAATGCGCTGAGATTTTGAAACAGCTTTCTGCTTGCTCTAAAATGGAAAGTGCTTGAGAAGAAAACATCAAAGAACCTAGTCTTAGGCACTCCACTACAATTATAAGTTGCTTCTTAAAGAATTGAGCGTAGCTGGGCCTAAATATATGGAGTGGTTTATAGAAGGGAAAAGCATTGAGAAGGCAGCTGGCTATAAAGGCAATTCTGTGGGTACCGAGCACATGATGCCAAAATGACTGTATTACAGGCAGGTTTTTGATTTCTTAAGAAGCAACTTATCAAAAGAGTTATTTTTTATCTTAGTGCAGCAGTGTTTATGCCAGTGTATACTGGACCTCATATTCTGACAAATCCTACAGACTCATGTAAATATAAAAATAAACCACAAATTTGAAAGATATAGGCTGTCAGAAGGAGTGATTAAAGGAAGAAAATTACTTGCGAATAGATAAAAGGAAAAGCAGAGTACAAAACCATAAATAGTGGAAAATAATCTTTAGCATGAATAAGATTGCACTTAATAAATACAAAAACATTAAGTTATTCTTTGAAGACTTACTGTAATTTCAGTTGGAAAAGAAAACAACATTTTTCAAGGTAATAGAACTAAGATGTTAAATACTTTCCTTCCTTGCAAATTACAAAATAAGTTTACCTCTATGCTTCATACAAAGGAAAAATATTTATTTTTTTAGTCAAGTTAGATTTAAATACTCTTCTCATATTTTATTATTTCTTATTTCATGAGTGATTACACTATTTCTTTCAACTCAGATTGATTCATTCTACCCTTATGTTTTTCATACTGACAACAATGACTTAAGAACATATATATAGCTCAAGAGATTTTACTGACTTGCCCTGAAAATGAGAATTCAGTTTACCACTCATTCTCTTCTGAGCTGGATGAAACTCGTCCTTCAAAAAAAATTGAGATACATTGGGGAAAAAAAATGCATTGGGAAAATCTGGATTTCATTGAAAATGAAATGAGATGCTTGTTTTCACTAAAATCTGGGGACTTTTTGAGTAAAAAGAATGTTATATATATATATATGTGCATATATTTATCAAAAAAGGTGAATTGTAGTGCCACTAGTGGCAATTCGTCTTGTATAAAATTCTATAGCTTCCTTAACATATGCTTAAGATTCATTTTATTTTTTCCTATTTATCAAAGATAGGGGCCTTTTTTATAAAAGGTTCTAACAGCAGCAGAAAATGTTCACTCATTTTAAAATTCATAGCTTTATATTTTTTGTTACCCTTCAGTTATTATATCTTGTAGCTCATTGTCCTTGTTTATCTTAAGATCATTTTAATTCCTGAATTAAATCTGAATCTGTCAGATTCTCAATGTCCTTAAACCTTTCTGTCTAAAACCCACCTTTGTACTCTAGTTTTCTGTATTTTTTTTGGAACTAGAGTCTCGGAGAAGATGAGAGAATTAAATTCCTTAACTTTCTCAGCTTTTTCCCCTTCATTTGTGTATTGATAAAACCATTAGTAAGTTGTTATTTATTCATCCCTGTCAGGAAAACTTTGTTTATTGTTCTGAATAGGTATTATCTTAAGTCAAGCACTGAATGTAAAACAAAATTCCAAGTTCTTCTTTTTTAGAAAATAACAAGCACTTGCTCATGCGAAATAACCAACTCTCAGTATATTTTTCTTTCTGCATCAAAGTGGGTGAAGTGTCCTTTATGGTGCATAATGGTAATCAATGGAACAAAATTGCTAATTTTAGGGCTAAGGCTGCTGTTTTTATACTTAACCTCTCTATATAAAAGAATAGACTGTGCCACTTCAAATCTTTTCATGTAGCAATATCAGTTGTAGGATTTTTATTTTTTTTGTAGAGGCCAATAGGATTATTTTCCAGTTAATAATTATAATATATTACTTTTTTGTTGTTGTTTCTGGATAGGACAAAAATTTGGAAGTAATTTTCCTGTTCAGAATTTTAAGGAATTAGTTGGAGTGCTGGTGTGTCTTGATATCTATACACAATCCTCAATGAATAGTTGCTAGACATGCTAGTTTGCTAGACAGGCTAACAGTTTTGTTGTTGTTGTTGTTGTTTGTTGTTGTTTTTTAATTTGCTAGTCTTTAAAAGCTATGAAAGTCATTGAAAGCTACAAAACCATAAAAAGTTTGACCAAGCCTCAGGAAAAGGATGTCTACATGGTGGCCTTGCTTTCTATTCCAGACTTACTAGCACTCTTAGCATCTAGAAAAATATTCAGAGTCTACTTGCAGGCCTTTATTTAAATTCAGAACAGCTTTTAGGGTTGAGATGCCTTTTTCCTTTTTTTTAAAAAGTATGTTTAGTACTACTGTACTGGATACTTTGGTAGTTTTGAGGAATAGTTGTTTTTGTAATCTCAGTTATAGAAGAGTATTGGATCAAGAAAAAATCCAATATATATTATATATTAAATTAATTATTATTAAATATATTCACTATTGATCAGGCTTGTTTTTACAATAGTTATTCAGGAAATAAAAGCAAAGTTACTTATAAAAGCAAGTCATGTATAAAAGGAGAAGTGATGAACAGATAATGGATGCTAGTACTAGCAAGCATATACATATAATTAATGTGCATTTTTTAAAAACTTCCTTCTTAACTACTGAAGAGCTTAGGAATTTAGTGGAGTCACTGGCTTAGAAAGGCTAGGACAAAATGGATCACCAGCTCCTGGCCTTTGAAAGTACTTAAAAACATACTTTAATGAGTACTCTGTGGTGAAATGGAGCAAGAAAAACAATTGTTCTTCCTACTGTCGTTACTTTCTCATTCCCACAAATACAGGAAATACAGAAGTTGTCAAGCTTTTATTTGGTATCAGTTGCCTTCTGAATACAAGTCTGAAAAAATACCTTCTTGCAGTGTATCCACACTACCCCAAGGTTTCTTTTTGTAGATTTGACAGTTTTCATAACTAACTTGTCAGTCAGATACTGAACTTTGGTACCTCTTGTTTTCTGTTTGCATCCCATAGGAAAACTCTTTGCCTAAATAGATTGTTGTAAATATGCTCTGATATGAACAGTGTTAACAGATTCCTCATGGTTGTTAAACATGAGATTAGCTTGTAGTTTGAAATACTTTAATTAGCATTGCCCTGACATGCACCATTCATTCAGTGAGTTCTCTTGATAAAATTGCCAGGAGGAGTTGCACTAGTTTTGCTAAGGATACCATCTGGTCTGGACACTTGCTACTTCTATGTTTCTTTTCATGTCATAATGTAGAAAACTTTCAGCATCTGCCTTTCTTCTTAAGTATCATTAGAACACCCAGTTTTCTTTCAGTTCTAAGTTTTTTTTATGGAGTCTGATAATCTCTTAGAAGCTATGTATTTACCTTACTCACATTTCAAAGACTACTTTAGTTAATATTACTTTCCTCTGTATGTTAATTTAGATAAATTCTTTTCTTTCCCCCTAAAACAGAAAATATTCTTTCTTAGATTTTCCATGAGTGTTTTCAGTTAAGTTCCATATATTTTCTCAGTGTTTCGTCTAAGCTTATTTTTTTCAAAAATAATTTATAATAGTTTCATTACATTCCTATGCACATTTTTAATTATTTTTTCTGAAGGCTTTTTTCTATTCACGTTACTGATTTTAAGTATGTTTTGTTATATGTTATATGTTACATGTTGCATGTTGCATGTTACATGCTAAATGCTGTATGTTATGTGGTTATGTTATTACTTAGGATTTGATGGGTAATAATCCATTATGATTTATCTTTGATCTGATCTAATAATTGCATCCCAGAACATATATATATATAAATATAGTGCTTTATATCTGAATAATTCTTTGTGTTTTGATTTTACGTAATTTTAAATTAAAAAAATCTTCATGACATTTCTACTGTTCACATTTTCAATAAGTCCTTCAAAATTCTGTTGAATTCCTAGCAACTTCACAAAGATGTTAGGGAAAGCAATTCTTTATTTTCTGAAAGAACTTATTTCTGCATGTTTGGGGCCATTTCAAAAAAAAAAGCTTGAGATTTGCACTTTTTGTGAAAAGGCGTTTCCTGGGGCAGACTTTAAGTATAGATTGAATGCCTGATTTTTATTTATATTTTTTCTGAGTATATTTCTTTAAATGGATATTCTTGTTTTCCTTGTTTTACTTGCATTTATATTTCTACTTATGCAGGAATACAGCTATGAAGAATAGAATTGATTTTGTTTTTTCTTTCAATTGAAATATTATTAGCAGAAATTAAGTTTGTTTTCCTTTATTAATCATGAAGATCTTGATGATGATGATCAAGAAGGCAAAGAATGAATTAAAACCCACTTTACCTTCCAGTCTATATGACTGATTGCATTAGCTATTATGTTATTCTAATTTCTAAATAATCTCTGCAGGGTGTTAATCACATGGAAGCAAATTTTATTTCAAAGTAACATCAACAATTAATTCAAAATAACATCAACAAAAGTAGATGAAGTAGCAATCTCCATCTAACCTTAGTATGAGGACTATCTTTCTAATTTTTGCTCTAAGGAAGAAGTATCTGGTAGCTCTGAAAGAAAATAGTTTTGACCTCAGGTGACATACTATTTTTGAGGTAGAGCTGCATACTGCTGCTCAGATATAGCCCAGCATTTGCCAAAACCATTATTCTCTCATAAGATAATCTATAAAAGGTAAGAATATTAGAGAAAAAGAACAAAAACACCTTTAAACAAATGAAGAAAAACATTGATGAAAAGAATATGATAGACAATTACTCCAAACATTTTTAATGATATGTAGAACCTTCTGCAATTGCCTATCTTGCTGCTCAGTCTCTCATTTACATCTCAATCGTTACATTGCTTTCAAAATAAAAGTAATCCCCGTGGTCACTCAAACTAAGAATTGGAAGAAGCAATGGCCAAAAAGAGAATGAAGACAGAACTGAGTATAGGAACAGCAAAGATAGACAAAAAGTAGATAAGCAATGTAACGACTGAGATGTAAATGAGAGACTGAGCAGCAAGATAGGCAATTGCAGAAGGTTCTAAATATGAGTGAGGGTTTGAATTTGTTTTCATAAAGAAAAAAGAATCAGAATGCTTGCAAATGACAAAGTGTTCAGAATAGTGGTCTAGAAATATTATTAAAAAAAAAAAAAAAGATCAGTTTTAAAACGTGAACAGATTGCAATTAGAATGCACTCATAGTTGCCACGGACCAGAGGAAAATACAAAGTTGCTACAGGAAGATGAATGTAAACATAAATATTTTAGCTTTCTAAGAAATAAAAACTGGATTCAGGAAGAGGAAGGCAGTGGGCAGGACAAAACTTGGAAATGGGAGCAGAGGAACTGGAATATTTAGGTGATGATGGACTATGGATCTGTGTGGCAATGTCCTTGATTCTAATGGCAGCATCAATAGCTATTGAAAGAGAGAGCAGAGGTATCTTGAGGGAACAGCAAGCCCAAACTGGACTCCATTATATTTAAGTTTAGGAGAAAAAAAGAATTGTCTTTTCTGATGAGAATAGTATAAAATTACTACAAGCTATAGATGGGTGATTTAGGCACAATGTAGACAAGGAAATGGCACAACATCAACATTCTTCAAAGATGTAACGGGGTATCATTTTTTCTTCTTCGATGAGATAAAGGAAGATACTGGTTAAGAATCTAAAATGCTGTCACGCAACACTGCATGATTTTGATGCACCTGTTTTGAGTATTTCAGAAAGGAAAGAGTGAAGGTTATTATTACCAAAAATTGTTTCGAGAGGCCAAGATCATATTTTTGTTGCACTAAAATATTGTACTTAATATCTTGGCCTGTTGCTGGAGACTTAAATACTATCAGAAAATCAATTAAAATATTTATTTAAAATAAGATAAATTAAAAATGATGATTACTCAATATGTGAAAAAAAATGTCTCAGGTTAGGAGAAAGTCATTAGAAAAAGTCTCTGAAGTCACGTCTAATGGTTCGGTGGAGTATTTGTAATGCATTTATAAAAATATCAGAAAAGTGCATTGATGTGGATTGTGGTGCCATTTCCACTTTGTCTTGCAATGTTTATGATGATAAAAAAAATACTATAACAGAATCTCAATAATAACTGCCTATGTATTTATCCTACAAATATTTATCCTACAAATAAATACTAACATTCTATAAAACCTTTCTTTAGATGATTCCATTTTGTTTACATGGCATGTGGATTTACATGGCATATCAGCACTGATATCATTGCTAAAATATCTGATTACGAATGCAGAAGACTTTTCAGAGAAGCAGAGATGGCAGTTTCCCTGCTGGTCTTATCATTTTTTTGTTTATTTGTTTTCTTCATTCATTCTATCCAGTTGCAGTATAAAAGTCTAGCAGGCCAGCATAGTGCTTCCTACCATGCAGTATGTACTCTGGAGCAGGTTCATGGGATTCCCTGGGATGTCACACTCATTTTAAGTTTTCTGCTCTTCAATTTCTTTTATTCTTTCTTGTGTTTCTCTTCCTTGACATCTTGTATATCTCTTAAATCTCTTCATATGTAAGTCCAGACACTGTTGGTTATGAGACTGGGTAATGAATAGCTAAATGACTTGTTCAGATTTTTGTGATGCCTAACAGTTGGCTGTTGTCATCACCAGAGCTCATAATCTGCTCTTATAGAAAGGTCAGGATGATTTTAGGATCAGTGATCAAGTGCTGATTTACACTTAAGAAACACCTCTCTTTTATAAATAAGCTGTTATAGGGCTAATTAAAATTCACTAAGCAAGTCCAACTCAAGGAAAGATCCTATCCCATAAGTAACTTATTCTTGCGTTACTGTCTTCAACAATTTATATAATTCTATTTCATGGTCTAGGACAAAGTCCTAGAAATATACTCATTTATGAATGATAAGATAAAGGAACTTTAAAAAAACATGAGAGTAAATTATAATTAGCAATGTGAACCTCAAAAGTTTTAGAGACTGAATTATATAGAAAGACTTACAGATAATCAGTATTTATTGAATCACTTTTTGCTTTGAGATTCCATCAAGTTGATCATCTGATCCTAAAGAAAATCAACAACAGAATATTCATGGTTTTGACAGTGGCAACAGAAAAATAAAACTGTAATGATTCACTTTTACCACAGAAGTCAGCAGATGCTATTTTAAATGCAAGAGACAATAGAGAACCATGGTATGATTATTAATATTAATATTTGAAAGATAGTACAGGCTGACGTGCAACTGAAATTCTGTAGAAATATCATATTGATTTGACTTAAAGAACAGATGTTTTTTAAGGCAGGTTTCATATAGTCATCCATAAAATATATCCTTTGAATTTTTCTTTTAATAAGAATCACCCAAGAAAACAGTCTTAGTTCTGAATCTTTCAATTTGCAACAGTATCTATGGTAGTGAAAGAAGTGTTGTATGAATACTGGCCCCGCAGAAAGGGACCTGGGCGTTGTGGTGGATGACAAGATGACCATGAGGCAGCAGTGTGCACTGGTAGCCGAGAAGGCCAATGAGATCCTGGGGTGCGTTAAGAAGGCCTTCTCCAGCAGGTCGAGGGAGGTGATTGTCCGCCTATAAACAGCTCTAGGGAGGCCATATCTGGAGTATTGTGTCCAGTTCTGGGCTCCCCAGTACAAGAGGAATGTGAAGCCGCTGGAGAGTCCAGTGCAGGGCTACCAGAATGATCAGGGGCCTGGAACATCTGCCCTGTGAGCAAAGGCTGAGAGAGCTGGGCTGTTCAGTCTGAGGAAGAAAAGGCTGAGGGGGGACCTGATCAGTGTCTATAAATACCTCAAGGGAGGGTGGGAGGAGCAGAGGATTGGCACCTTTTCAGTGATGGACAGCGATTGGACTAGAGGAAACGGCCACAAGTTGAGGCACCACGGGAACTTAAGAAAACGTTTTTTAGCAGTGAGGGTAACAGAGCCCTGGAACAGGCTGCCAAGAGAGGTTGTGGAGTCTCCTTCTTTGGACACCTTTAAAACCTGCTTTGATGCCACCCTGTGCCACGTGCTCTAGGTGACCCTGTGTGTGCAGGGGGGTTGGACTGGATGACCGCTTAGGTCCCTTTCAACCTTAAGCATTCTATAATTCTATGATTCTATGAATGGAATCTGTATGAATTTGTATAGCAGAGCTTGATATGTTTTATTCAAACTTATCTGTAGTCAATACAGTCATGGAAACCTTGGTTTGTTATGCATACAACATCTCATTTTTTAATAATTACTAAAATGACTACTGCATTTGCTTTGTTTTAGAAGATATTTTTCACTGTCTACTGTCTATTATATCATGGTGTTTGGATATCTTATGGCTCCATATTTTGGCATGTAAATAATGTTTAGAATATTCTGAATAAAAAACAGATCATTTTGTTAATAAAACAATAATACTGTCTTAAACATTTGACTATTAGGTTACGCTTTAGAGACTTTAGTTTCTGTAAGGAAGATCTTTGTCCGACTCTCCATCTTTGGCAATTACCACATGTGTTATTAAAAATGATATTATAATATATTATAATTATATTATGGACTATTATAATTATTAAAAAGTCCATATAATTTATTCTAAAAATATTTTCTTCTTGAGAGAAAAATATATTCTGTATTATGGAAAACAGTGTTTTAAATTCCTTGGAGTAGAAGTGAAAGAACTTTTGAGTACTACAGGATAAAACAAAAGGGTATACACAAATAAAATTCAAAGACTGACAACATGATTGTTCATTTGAAGTAAATATGTTGGCTTTTTTTTTTTGTAGTTTTACTTTTTTTCTTGCTTTTCAATGTTTACTTTCAATTACTGCTCCCTGTAGGAGGCCAGCCTATCTATGTCAGTAGGTTTACTGAGATAAATTGGATAATCACTCTTCCCTCAAAAAAGAAAAAAAAATTTTGACCCAACCTTTTTGCTCTTCTGGGATTTCAGAGTATTAGACTAGGATTTAAAGAAAATCAGTAAGCAGAATGCCTGCACTGATCAACATACCTATCTAGAAGAGCAGATATGCCTTCCTACTTCATTTTTTTTGTTATGTCAGTAACTGTCAAAGAGTAATTGATTTGTCCTTAAAGGCTGGAGAAATGAAATGTGCGTGCAAATTAGGTGATGTGCCCAGATTACAGAGAAAATCTGATAGACTTCTGAGTTCAATCTAGGTCTCCTGAATCTAAACTTTGTGTCTTATTCGGTGACTTACTTGCACAGACAAACTGGATGACCATTGCACCTGCTTTCTATATTGAGGTTCTCTTCTTTTCTTCTTCTCTTTCACCACTGGCAATTTATGTTTTTTATTTTTTTGTTTTCTTTTGTTTTGCATACACATATTTATCTAATAATAATTTAGTTGGAAGAGCTCTCTTATTTGCATATAAGGTCTCTACTAACAAAATTCAAATAAGCAAAAATATATTCCGATAATATATTTAAGTTTGCATTGGAAAGAGCATGACTCTGTGACGCGGAGTATTCGGACAAAGCACATATGACCAATGTGATCAGTGGTTTGCCAAAGTTTAATAGAGAAAGAGCATCCTTATATATTA
>JAUBOD010000001.1:15072429-15097286 GCA_032353885.1 Nothura maculosa
GTGCCCGCCAGAGCGGGAAGGTTGGACTAGATGATCTCTAGAGGTCCCTTCCAACCTTGTAGATTCTGTGATTCTGTAATATATGGGAATATATGGTTTATTAAGGTCATTGCCTATATAATGTCATAAAGTGATTATGAAACCAAACTGCACATAACTGATTTGTTTCACTCTATTAAACTTGAAGATTTGTAATCTGGTCAAATATATATGAAGCTTTTGGCAATGGGAAATAAGTTTGTTTGGCTGCATTATTTAAATTATGATCACAACTTTTTATAAATCAGGATCTTTATATATGGTTCAAATAGTTCCTGTTTTTAATTGGAAATATTTTTTTTCCATGAATTAATGTTACTTAACAGCCAAGGTGATGAGGAATCACTGCCTGTAGCTTTTTGAATTATAACTGTGTTAGTTGTTATAGCTTATTAAAGATTAATAGTAGCTATATTTTCTCTTCTGAGACTACAGTTAAGTGGTTAAATCATGCCAACACAAATGTGTTTTTAAGTAAAAGTAACATACAATTTCATATATATTTTACATTCATTGTATGTTCTCAAACAAAAGGAAAATTAATTATTTCTGTAACCCTGATTTGAAACTACTTCTGTTCACTGCCATAGAGATGAACTAGTTCATTCTTTGTAATGTCAGGTTCATTTCCTCTGAGCTTTCACCACTTCACTATTTTTCTATCACTACTGCAAGCTAAGTTTTCAAGCAGCTCTCTGATTAATGAACCTCTATCTCCAAAACATTGACAGTCTAAATTCCTCCAGTCAACCTTTAGTTTGAAATTAATATCTGTGTTTTATGTCTATATACATATATAGCTCTATAACATACAAAGTTTATAACTTGTTAGACACTAATTCTGAGTCTTGATCACTTTTGAAGTGCACTAATTTTCAGACAACTGATTCATAATAATACTATGTTCTACTAAAACTCTAATGCTCTCTAATTAAATGTCTGCTAAATATCTGATCCAACCTAGTGTTCACACAATGGATCTTGGCTTTACAGTTCTAATAGAAACAAATCGAAAACATTCATTTATTTCTCTGGATCACTCTGCTTCAGCAACTTGTACTTTGTTAAATAGAAAAGAGCATTTTTTTCTTGCATTGCAGAGCCCTTACAGGGAGTATTGTGTCTCCCAGGGAATACTGCATACAGATATCACAAATATGTTGGCCGAGATTTAAGTACTTCAGAAAGTGGACATCTGCTTCTTATAGAGATTATTATTTGTGACCATGATAACCAATTTAATTCCTCCTCTTTGAGCCTCTGTTGTCACACCAGGATTCTCTCTTGCCCTCTTTGAAAGAGCAATCTGAAGTTTCACTGGACTACTAGTAGCGCATTCCCACAGTTCAAAATCCTCCAAAGCTTTGTCTTTAGGTGTCTTTTGACAAACATACCATTTAGTAGAGTGGCTCTTGAGCTATGGGAGGTGACAGGCATTCTTGAGCCTTGGGAGGGTACAATGGAGAGAATTTCTTTAAAAATTTTATTCCTAAAATATTCTGAATATTTCTAAAATATTTCTGAATTTTGCAGCCAAGTATGATCCTCAGTATTTCTTCTGAATGCTCAAGAACTAAAATAGTACAAGAGAATGCACAAGAGGGAAGAGAAAAATCTATTTTAATGACAGTGTTAATAAAAAGCATGAGAGAAAATCAATTATAAAGACAGCAGTGGATTAGATTGAGTCACTTCTAAAAAATAGGTCACTTCCACAGTGACTTTAGGGGAAAATGGCTATCCTTTCTATGTATCATTAGGCAGAACACAAAAGGAGAAAATTTATTTTGCATTCTTCAAAGCCTGAGAAAGGACTTAATCCAGGCATAACTCTCAAAAACTAACAAAAAAATCTCTAGTCTGAATAAATCATATTTTCTTCCATGTTTTTTTCTAGTATCATCTCCCAGTCCATATGCGGCTTTCTATTGATCTGTCCTTACAGTAGAAGGGTATCTTCAAATGGAGTAAAATTGCTTACTCTTCTAGTTATATTTCTCATATGGTGGGTTTTTTTTTCAGTTTTACATTTTTATTTTTCCAAAAGAAACATAATTTAAAACAAAATAAGTACTTATCTTTGTACAGAAATCATTAACAAGGCTTGTTTACTGTGATGCAAAAAAATAATAATCTGATTTAAATTTAGGTTTTATGTAGGGCAGAAATGTTCTAGAGCAGCAATAAACTCAGCTGAGATTCACATTATTTACACTTTTCCTCATTTAGGAAAGCAAGCCAGAAAGACAATGCCAGTGGTCATGTTATAGAAAGAGGGCCTAAAAAGTGTGTTTGGTATTCTTCCATTCTCTGCTAGGTATTCAGTATAGTTCTTTTAGATTAGCTAGAATGTGAATTACTAGATGTTTAAAATCTGTCATACTCTTAAATAAATAATGGGGGAGAGGAGGTAGGCAAGCAACTGTAGCATTAGATCATCCTGCTAATAAATATCTTGGAGGTAAGCAGAAAATCTACATTCTTCTTTTGAAAGAAGATCAGTGAATGACATAAAACACATACATATTTCTTTTATCTTTAATATTTGAACTAAGTGAGAAGCTGCCTTTAGGAAGGAAATTGAAATCATAAAAGAATAAAGCAAAAAACCCAAACCCTAAATGATGGTAACAAATTCAGGAAGCTTTTTTTTAACATTAAATTTTTGATTCATCCTTTTAGTGAACCCAGACATAATGAAATAAATAGAATATGCATGTGGGAAATATAGACTCAGACCCCTTGATCTGGTACTTTCTGTACTTCCTCTAGGTGCTTAAACTCGAAAGCTCTTCTCCCACTGTTTTTTATCAGCAGAGATGGCAGTTCCTCTCAACATAAAAACAGTTCCCCCTGTCTGAGGAACCCTTTCAAAATATTTACAAACATTACTGTTAGAAATCTAAATACAGGGGATATGAACACCTCCTACTTTATAACTCCTTCTATATATTCATAGTAGAATTCTTTGTTCTCTGCTTTTTCAGTATGTAATATATGCACAATCAGGTGTATATATTTCCACATTCTTTGTTTTTTATTTTTATTTTTTTAGATATTGTTATCCTATCTACTGTTGAAGATCCTGATTGGTATTTTCAAATCAGAAGATATGATGCGTCAGTCTATAATCCAGGTTTTTAGTTTTATTCTACATTAGAATAATTGTATGTCATGTTAAAGAATTACAGGTTGAGTGTTGTATATATGACCAGGTTTTGGAGCACATAGGAAACTTTTTCATGGGCAATGTATACCTGCTAATACTAGTGAAACTCTTATGATTTTAACCTCAAAACAATAAACAGACAAGAAACAGCTTGAGATCAGTTACTTGTATTTCTGTGGCTAAAGCAATCATATGAAATAGAAAAAGTATACTGAACATTTGTTTTAGAGTACTGAACTTTCCTGCTGGAGCTTGAAATTATATATGCACAATATCCTGATATGTTCCAGCGAGCAAAACTAAGGAGCAAATTTATTGACATGAACAGTAAATGAATTTTAAAAATACATAAATATACATATATGGTACAACAGTAGATACATCACTGCTTGTTCTGTGGTGACAGATTGCATGCGCATGTGTGCTAGGAATTCAATATATAGGTGAGAAGAATACTTGTATTTGCTCTTAATATCTCAGGCTGTGGCAAGACTCCGAGGTGTCTGTCAGTAGAAATAGATCTACTAATGAAAAGGTGTCGTGGAAGACTGTTTAATGCATAACAACAAAATGGGCTATAGCAAAAAAACTGCTGTTTTCTCCTGACCATAATCTTCATGCTTCACTCAAGATGAGAAATGCTTGCTCACCTAAGCGAGCCTATTAAAATCTATGTAGGTAGCTTTGCAGAGCCTTGAAAGCAACAGCCTTAGAAAATTAAACTTAGTAAAGTAGTAAGGGTTCGCTAGCGAGGGGATTTGAAGAGAAAAGTGAGGAGTTAAAGTGAGCAGGCAACGAAGATAATGTTAACTTTTGCTTTAGAATACCAACTCAGAGTAACTGGCTGATATTCAGGTCTGGAGGAATTACTTCTTCCAGGGAAAGAGTTGCATATATAGAAGAGATGTATCCCTGCACAGGCAGATTTTCCTTTTTTTTCATGTTTTCCCAGGTTCTCCCTCTCAAACCTGCCTTTTTGCCATGCAAATGCCCAACACCTGCAATTATAAATAGGCATGTATCCCAGGAAGGTAGACTCACTGATACAGGAGAGAAGCAATGTTTAGAGCATAAAAATGACACAAATTAAAGCTAATTGTAAAAATAAGCAGGTTGTGCATTTAAAAGTTTGAGATGTGTGCAGGTTACTCTGTAAGACGTGAGTTTTTGAGAACAGCTTGATTAGCCCTTATACAATCAGAAATTCCTCTTTTGGATAAGGACTATGTGAATTTTAGAGGCTGTGTTATATGCTCATAACCTTACTACTAATAAGGAAAGCTAGAACTGCCATATTAATATATTTATACATCCAAAGTCTCCATTCAAATTTAGCTCTGATCTGCTATTTTCTTTGAATGTTTATTCCATTGCTTTTAGATATTTTTGATACATAAAAAAGTTATTTTTTTTTCCTTTCATTCCATCTGAAACTGTGTTCAACAAACTCATTAGCTTCAACAAGCTGTGTGACTGTCTTTGTTGCACCAACTAATTTGCTGACAGCAATCAGGACTCCCAAAAAAACCCAAACACTAAGAGCTAGCTACTGAGGAAAAAAAATGCAGGTCCTGAGATTTATATTTACTGCAATTAAACTCAGAATTTTTCTGGAGAAAAGTAAGTCAATCTAAACCATGAGAAGCTTCATACTTTCACTTAATTGAAGCTAGTAGGCTGTTGATAAGCAACTAATTTGAACTGAGAAATCAAGGGTGTCCTCTTCTATCATCTCCCACAGATAAGCAATAATTTCTCTTTGTGATTGAATTTGATTTTTGTATACAAACTGTCTTTGATTATAAAAAATACTTATCACATTAGAAAAAAGGTAAGTTTTAGCCCATTTTTTCCCTACTGAAGGACTTTTTTTACCATTGACTAAAAGGGAGATACAGGAGAGCTGGCATGGATGTGGATATTTGTCTATGCAAGGTTACTATCATTTGAAATGTCTTCCGTACTGTGACTTTGATCTTTCAAAGCACGAATGATACTGAAGATTGCTTTGGATAACTGTGGACAGAATTGTGAGACAAGTTTTGATATCAAGAAAAAGCTTGCACAGATGAGAGAAAACAGAGGCTAAGTCAATAGACTGAAATTAGCTATTACTAAGGAAATGACCATGAAGAAGTTGGAGTGAAATAAAAAAGACTGCTCTGTTTATAGTGCTTATATAATGTCTATAGCTTGAAATTTTGATGACTACCCTGAGTATGACACTAATGAAAAGTTATAGGTGTGAAGAAATATATCTGACTCAGAGGAAATCATTTATTTTCACATTAGTAGCCTTATATGGAAGTGCCAGCACACCAATTCCTTCAGTACTAATTCTTCTGTAGTCAGGAAGAGTTAGGAGCAAAGTATCTTTCTCTCTCGCTCCCCTCCCACATAAATTAGAATCTTAAGTCATGTTATAATCTCTGTGGAAAATACTGAAATATTTTCAGTGTTATAAGTAAATACTAAAATACATACTTTGTTTAGTAAATCCAACAGAAAACTAAGTAGTCTTTATGTCTTGCTTTAGTGAAAACTGTAACAGCATTATAAATAGCATTTTAAAAAAAATTCTTCATAAATAGTTTCACAGTTCAGTATTTATCTTTTCTTTCAGAGAGTAGAGCCTGGCGTGTCTAATATTAAATGCTTCAGTGTTAGCATTTAAAAACAAAACAAAACAAAACTGTCTTCCAAATTCACTGAAGTAAGAACCATTGAAACACTTTGAAAGCACTTTCTAAGACAACCTATGTATATGGCAAAGAGTTGTAAATAAAAATAACAGGGCACTCTGTTCGAAAAATTTTAACATTTATATAGTGTATACAACAAAATAATATAGTTGAGCAGTTGAAATAATTGCTTGGAATTAACAGTAATAGCCAAATACAACAGCTGCCAATTATCTACATTCTGCAACATCTGCAATTTAGCAAATTACAAATAAACAGACCATGTTCCTTCAAAGCTTAAAAAATCAATTACTTCTGAGTTTTTTATTTTTAAATGAATAAATATGCAGAGATGTAAATAAACCATGAAAATATTAAAATAATTTAGTGTTCCAAAGGGTTCCATACCAGCAGTTTCCATACATAATCCTACAGCTGCCTTCATACCAAAATCTTTAAAATCATGCTTATGTTGTGTTAAAAACAATAAGCCATGCAGTGAAGGCCATCACTGGATGAACAAGCCTACTTGTTGAGGAATGATAAGCATGGTAGAAAGGTTACATTATTATATATGGAACATGTAGCTCTCTATTTCACCATTAAAGAAGACAAAGAAAGGCATAGAATGAATAAGATTTTTTTGTTTTACAAATGTTGTAAAATATGTAGCCACTGGTTAGCTATAAATAATGTTCTAGACAGTTTTGGCAAAAAAACCAACATGCTTCTAAGCTGAATTTAGCAAATGAAAAGACTCATAGCATAGGCTATAATTTGTATTTGTTTCGATCGAACAGCAAGCATACTTCATTAATATGATATTGAAAAGCAGGAGATATAACAGGATCTGGAATGAAAAGTATCAGCAGTCTCTAAAGTTTGCAGGAAATAAACTTCAAATATTATGTTCATGAGAAATTACATAATGAAAGCACACACAAGCTTTATCTTATATATATATATATATATACATATATATCTTTATCTTATATATAGATAAAACCTCAAGAATTTGAACTAAAAGTACACTGGATACATTTAAGAAAAAAAAAAGATTTCTCTGCATCCCAAGTTTAGTGGAGATTGAAGCAATGCCTTTCGTTTTGTTTTGTTTTCTGTTTTCCTTCATTGTACCCACAACATTGTAAAATTGTTCCAAATGCTTCTCATTGATGACTAGTGAAAGATAGTGAAAGAATCAAAACATTTTTTCTTCTCTGGGCAGAATTGTTCCTATCACTTAGTGGCTGATTCATGAGAATACAGATGTAACAACTTTGCTGCTGTTTTCAGACTAGTCTGTGAGACTGGGTACTTTTTAGGAGGGGAGACATTTAACTTTCATAAGAAAGACTTCAAAAATAAGTACAGACACACACACACATGCATATACACATGCAGAATAAGATTTATCTTACTTTAAGATTTTGGCTTGTGAGTTGTGGCTTATAACTAATAAAATATTGCACTAGACTACTCTTGGAGGAAATGGAGAGAAATAGTTCTTTCTAAGATATGACACGGAACTGCTGTTCCCTTCCACTTCCCTTTTCTTTTGGCACAAAGTAATTGCCAAGGATGAAGTTACTATTCAGAGATCTACCTCTCATCAGCTCAAATCAACAATCAACATCATCAAAGTTACTGAACTAGATTGTCTCCTGAAATGAATGTTGACCAAAAAGTAAAATACTTCAGAGAGAAGAAGTCACTCACTGTTATAGCATTGAATTCTAATTTATCAGGATTTAGATTCTCATTCCCAAACTCTTACACCTTTCTCACAGTGAGTGGGATTCTTGTGTAAATATTCCTGAGAGTTTTTATGGAGAAAGAAGCTGTTCAGTGTGATTAGATGTATAAAACTTGGCTCTTAAAATAATTACTGTCGGTAACACAATAATCATCCTGATATCTACATCAGCAGCTGGCACTGATCGATAATTTTCTGTTAAAATTAAAATAATAATTTTGGCTGAATATATGATTTCTGTATGCTAAATGCTTTGTTGGAAAAAACATAAGAACATATATTTTTGACCAAATAAAAGAATTGAGATTTCTTGGATTAAACTTTTCCTGAGTCTGATATTAACTCACGCAGAACAGTTCTATCGTACTTTATAGAGATTTAAGAATAAGAAAAATCTACAGACCTGATTAAGCAAGTCTATCTTTTTCTTGACTGAGATATTCTTGTTCAGCACAGATAAAGTGCCTGAAATCTCTCAATTAAAAAACAACAGCATGTAGTATTTGAGCCATAGTCCACAGAAGACACGGTGGTGGAACAAAAAGACATAATTTGCTGTTTAAATGATTCAAAGTGTTTTACTGTTTTCAATCCATATTTTGGTTTGCTCTTTTGTTCTTCAAACATTTTCCTTTTTTTTCCCTCCTGTTAGGGTTAGGGCCAAAATCTTGGTATTCCACACAAGACTAGATTCAATTGAATGTTTCCACTATTGTCTTATGCCAAGTTACATTTGTGCAGCATATATTACAATTCTGAAAAAAAAAATTACTGCTTGTTGAAAGAAATGATTAAATTATTAAACAACTTCCTCTGGATTATAGCTTTCGTGTACACTATCTGGATTATAACTTTCTTCCACAATAAATGCCACCATTTGAACTTTCTAATGCACCTTCGAATAAGGAAACAAGAACAAATCTCATGATATCAGAATATTTCACAGAAAAGAATGACTTAAGCTGTTATGGTTGGATTCCTTCCAGCTGTTTCAAAAATACTGCACTTAAGGCATTCTTATTTTTTACTAATTAATGTAATGCTGGCAAAAATGCTGGCAAGCATAAAGTTAAAATTGCTTTAACATAAAATCAAAAAGAAATGGAAAATTAATTATAACGTACTTCTTACTGTTGTTAATATTATTAATAATTGTTTAGGTTAGACTCAACTGGTGCCATTGGCAATTAAATACCTCATCAGATGTTAAATAAAATAGTTAGAAACACTAGGGGTAATAGAGACAGTCCACACTGTTTTATACATTTATTTTCACCTTTCATCCTCAGATGTGGAAGTTATGTACTTCAAAGGATGATGCCTTGTTCTTCAGTTGAGAAGCATGGGAAGTACGGATTTTACTTCCCAGGCATAAACTCCAAAATACAAAGTAGTAATCTCAGCTAAGAATCACTAAGATTTTCATCTTCATCTAATGGAGTCTAAGCAATTTAATAATTATTTTGCAACATACTCTGATCTAATTTTCAGTGTGTGGGTATTTGAGTTTTTCAGAGAGTGGTTCCAAGGCTTTTGTTTCTCAAGCCAAGTCAAACATGCTTAAACCTGGGTGCCTGGAGGTAGTCACCTGTTCCTGTACAAATGACCTCTTTCCAGGGAGTGCAGAGATTAAGTTTGTGGAATAGAAATGCTAAAATCTGTTGGAAAGAAAGGGTATGGTTTTGTTATTGTTCATGCTTCAAGTCTTAAAAATTAGGTCAAGCAGACAATACCTGAAAGGACATACTGGGACTACTTTTCTCACCTTACTTGACATCTGAACTAGTTGTACTGACTGCTTTATAATTAGTCTAGATCACAGTTCCTTTGTCCTATAATTGACTTTTTAATTGCATGAAATCACACTGTAAGGATGCTTATTTCTTAACATTTACAAGAAAGGTATCAGCCTTCATTGCATATGGATATCATGGATGAGACAGAGATCAACTTGCACCTGTGTAGAGCCACATACGATTTCTAAACTTCCTGCAATATCTGAGACCTCCTGCAAGGTCTAGAAGGTTCAACACAAAATCTGTGTGCTCATCTGGAGTGACAGCAGAATCCTCTGTGACCTTTCAAATGCATTTAAAAATGTAGTCCAGTCCAACCCAGAGGTCTACAATTAGGCAAATAAATTGAGCCATGATCTTTATTGCTTATAGTATGAGCTCAGTCACCTAGTTCATTGGCAGTATACACCAAAATTCAAGTATCTTCAGCTTAGAGGATCTCCCTCTCTACTTGGCTGGCATAACAAGCTGAGTCGCACGAATCCAGGCACTAACACAAATTGTCCAATTTTAAGGCCATATGAGCCTGCCATTAGAAAACAGCACCCTATTAACAATGTCAGCATTTCACACACAAGTTCTGTGAAATTTCTAAGCATAAAATGGCACTGCTATAAAAATTTTCTGTTACTAAAAGAAGCAGTCTGCATCATCTTTCACCAAGAGTTCATTTCTATCCCTGATTTTTCTGCTCTTTTATCCTGCAACAAGCATTTCTGTGGCTATTCACTGAATAATTCAGGGAACAGATCATGCTGAAAACTGGAATTCCTCTTTTGAGAATGGTAAATATCTTCCTTAATTACGTCTATATTCTACTTGAAAATATCTACTGGATATTTGAATATATTTTATTTCTAGAGTGGAAAAAAAAAGAATGAATTAAATTGAATTAAAATAATGTGAATTTAATCAGATAGATAATCTTGACTATTTCATAATAATGCAAAATAGATTTTTTTTAAATCTGTTTTTAATGTTCTCACATAATGTTGTTTTTTATGTTCTGACATTAAAGTGAATCTTCAATACTGAACTCACTGCTCAGTTTGAAGTCAAATAGCAAAAACAGGCAAAGTAAATTGTTGAATTTGATCCTATAATAATCAAATTATAATTTAGTAATAGCAAATGTAGTGCTTTTACTGTGCATGTTGTAAAAAAAGACTGAAAAAACAGCAAGTAGCCCAAAGGTGTAAACAAAATTAGCCAGCATATGTTGAATTTTAAATATAAAATCTTATGAGGAACTGCTGATGCACTTACCTGTTTTTCAATAATTATTAATGGAAGCTATGTGACATGATCTGCTTGGGAATAGTGTTCAAAAAAAAGATGCAGCAAAATATGCTGTACAAATTAATGATTATGACTTATTTTTCAGCTTTAATTTTAATTTTCTAATTTAATTTTACTCCAAATGTGTAAGTATTCTAAATTTATAAAATTAAATGGAACTCACAATTAATAATTTAGTATTTTAAATAAAGCAAGTTAAGGGATATAATGTAGAAAGAAATCTTTTAACAATAGTCACTAGGATATCAACACCAAATCTGTGTTTTAAATCACCTTTATTCCATTGTGAATATTCATATTCAGTGGATGCATTGTTTATATGATGCAAAGAAATTAAGCCTATTTTGTCATAGTGAAAGAGTAACTATTTAATTGTTTTAAAATTAGATGTTTAAATCTATGCTATAATAAATTATAATAAACTATTCATTATGAAGTTTCAAAGCTAGGTATTTGGCTGTCATGTGTAGGATTGACAGATAGCCCTTATTTTGAAATCTGGCTTCCTAATGTCCACCTTGTTGTGGATGTATTCTCAAGGAGAAGTCCGAAGCTCTGGAAAACCATAGCTTTTTCTTTCTTTCTTTCTTTATTGGGTGCAAAAATTGAAATTTCATCAGAAGTTTACTGAAAGTGGTACGAAAGAATTGAATAATACAAGCAGAATATATGATAATGCCTTATAAGTTCCATTTGGAGCATGGAATAAGGAGAGAGTAGCTAAATTCAATACCAAACCAAATGAACTCATAATTTCAGTTGAAATGAATTTGATCCAATTGTGACATTCTAATGAAATTCTAATGAAGACTACAGGAATGTTTCGGGAATAGAAAATAAGTATGATATGAATGTTGCAAGCCAGGGCAGTCAAGTTACAGTCTAGTAATGATCATCTAGTTTGAAAGGTACTCATACCTCTACCTAAAATTAGTATGTGTTTTTTCATGGTGGCAAAGTACATACTTTCTACTATGTAATATATTATTTATCTACTTTAGAAGATTGCTGCACATATTATCACACAGAGATTAGCATTCTCAAGATAGTTTTTATATGAGATCAAAAACATTTTCAAATTTCAGAGTGACTGAAGCAATATCCCAGTTATTCTCAAGAATATATGATAATTATAACATTTATGAGAAGAAATAGCTTAATATAATAAATACAAAGTGAAATGCAACATTTTGAAATGGACATTCTCAAGGCTCACATGTCTGTATGTAAATTTACCATCTGTATTTTGGTTTATGAGGACACATACACACTATGTTCACTGAATGAATTCAAAAAACAACTTTTATATATAAAATTCTATGTTTAAAGGAATTTTCTAAGAAGAAAAATGACTTCAGATGTGTTATTTGCTAAACTAGAGACACAATGCATTTTTCTACTTTTTCTCACATTTTCATAAACATTCAACTTTTTCCATTTGCCATAAAGACTAGACTATTGAAAGACACTTAAAAAAACCCTCAAACCCTCTATGTATGCAGATGTCAGTTCTGCCTAATGCTTTGCTGATTAAGTCCTGTTTGATTTGAAATTATAATGAGCAACCGCAGTAAATCAAACCCAATATTCATGCCCTCTTCCCTACAGACATAATTACATGCCTCTGAAAAGCTAACTCTATCCATTGCCAGAAAGGGAAATATTTAGGTAAGTGAGAAAGTGGAAGATTTCTTAACCAATCACAGCTTTTGGAAGAAAAAAAGCTTAGCAGTTTAGGACAAAAAAAAAGTGAAAATTTACTGAAAGTGGTTACATAATTCCATCCGCATCTAATCTAAATGATTCATGTGCCTGCTATGCCTTACAAGACCATCTCTTCAAACATCCATATCATTTACTCCTACTCCACTTCTTTTCACTTCCATCTTCCAACTAGCAGAGTAGCAAATTTCTCCGGACAGCAGTAAAATCGTTTCTGGCACAGTGAATCCTTTTCTTGGGAAATTAGAAGGAGAAAAATTAATTCTGCTCAGTAAGTAATTCTGATAAACAAAGAATAGGAACAAGAGGTTTGAAAGTGTGTGATAATGTAGCCATGAGGATTCTGAAAGTGCAACATCTTCAGTTTAACTTTCATACTGAATTTGTTCTTCTAATTGATTTCCTTCTGATTGGTGGGCAACTCAAGCCTGTGCACACTATGTCCTTAAGTAGTTAACTGTCATTCAGGAAAGAGAGAAGATGATCAGTAATAATAGAAAAACTTTGTAAATGGAAAACAAATCTCTTTGCTATAAATAGGGATTTGCTCAATGAGTATTCTGAAAGGAATAAAAAAGTAGAGAGAATAGAGATCTAAGTTTAAGATATTTGTCTTTATTGTTTGTCTTGCAATCTCTCTGTAAGTTATACTCACTTCATATAGTTTCTCTTCATTTTAGAAAATATTGCTGAGAAAGCCTGCTGAAAATGATACCTGACCTTTAATGTAGTTCTACTTAACAATAATATTCCTAGATATTTTAATGTACTGAGTTACAAAACTAATACAGATTTTCACATAGAGAAGAAAATAATGGACACTTTCCAACTTCTCAAGATAAACCTCAGCCTTACTGGAAATTTGTCTGCAGTTTGCGTATATTCACTATTGCTGTCATCTTTTATCTCCAATATACAAATAGATACATATTTGTAGAGGAAAATCAGCTACTCATAGTGTATAAGAAGAATCAGACAATGCTTGAAATGAGTGATATTGAGTGAATGATAATAATTGATACAACATTATCACTCATATTGATATGAGTGATAATGCTTGAAATGAATGAAGTTCTGACTTTGATGTGTTAGTAATAGAAGTAGAATATACAGACACTACTTCACATTTCTTAGGTTTCTATTATCTTATTTCTATGATTTTGGAGAAACATAGATACTTTTCTTTGGAAATTGGGGGCAAATGCTATGTGTGAATAATGATATTTTGATGATTTCCACCGAGCCATAACAAAATTTATTTCTTCATGAAATACTTTCAGCTTAGTCAGCATTTTAAAGCTTGTGTCTAGGCCTACAAATAGAGTTATCTCTTTAATTACAGGCAAAATTTATACATCTACATCTATATGCTATCCATGACTATCATATTAATGCTGTCAGTGAAACATATTACAAAATAATCCATGGACTGTACATTTTCTTTTAATCATAAATAAATCCAAAATATCTAAGAAATATTTTTTGTTGTTTTGTTTAATAATGAATTTAAGAGTAGTAGTCAGAAGGAACACTTATATTTATTAAACTGTATTAAAACTTTACTAAAATCAAATATAATTACTCAACATATAAATTGACCAGCAAGGCAAATTATCATCAACAAATAACTCCCAACATCAGAGATTCATTTATCTACCCATACCTAATCACCCAGGAAACCAACTTAAAGCATCCTAAACTAGATAAACTATATTAACAAACAATACAATACCATTTTCAAACTTAAGGTATTATTGTGACTGCACTCCTATTCAGACCAGGTATGGATCATCACTGTTCACTCTTGCACTTTCCACAAATGTGAAAAAAAGGACAATATCTTAAATCATTCTTTAAAAAAAGTTGAAAAATAGAGTAATTGCAAAAATACTGCTTTACATATTTGTTTCCTACAGTTAATTCAAAAAAATATGTGTCATCAGCAATTACTTTAAAGTAAAATCGAGGCTCTGATGTTATGTTGAAATGTCCTGCAACATTAAAAAAGACTCAGAGACACATCAGAGAAACACGTAATAGATCATCCTCCGGAGATACTTAGCTTTCTCCATTAGTTATGGAGGAGTGAAAGTGATTAAGGTGTTTAACTGTTAGATGAATCCAAATTAAAGAACAAATATTTTAGAGGGAGAAAACACACATGCAAACTTTTTATTGCTGCTTTTGTAGCAATCTGACAATCCCTATGTTATTCTGTCTCCCAACCCTATAGTATACTTTATTATTAATGTTATTTTTCACGTAGTATCATTTAAAACTCTGCTACTTCTTCCTTTCTGTTATAAGGTATTTACAGATGAAAATATTTAAGTAATTACCAGATAAAACTAAGAAGAAAATTCATCCGCAAGATTCTCAGTGCTCAGTATATACACTGAGTACAGTGTTTTTCCTGGGCTAGCTAGTGGGTTGATTGCTACTTTTTGCTGTTAGTCTTATTTTAATCCTGCATATATTCAGTCAGTAGATTGAAACACTGAACTTTTTAAACTATGTATTTAGAAGGACTGAAATCATACTATGCTCTGCTTAAGTAGGGCTCCCTGCTTTAAAGAGTCAGTCAGAGTTTTCTACACTAGAATGAGTCACCTTTCTGAGATATCTGTGCTCTGTGTATTTATTTCCATTGTTTGAGATGATCTCAGTGCAGAGCCCCAACAAAAAAAAATCTGTGTCACAGAATGACATATCAGGATGATATTCAAGGTTTTTTTTTTTTTTAATCAACTCAGGTTAATATTATCTTTACACATTATAATAATAGTGTTTGTGGGAGAATATCTTCCTCATTATAGACAGAGGTTGTTTTCTAAGAAATGAGGATAATTCTGCTTCCATGCAGCCAATCTGTATCCTTCAGCCCATCTTACATTTCACTTTTAAAGAGTTAAGCCCCTCATCATTCTCACACTTAAAATAAGCTGTTTAAAATATTTATTTTTATATTATTAAGTTGCTGTTTTAAAGTTATTTTAAAGGAGGCAGCAGTAGACAGTTATAACAGTTATAACTAAGCAACAAATGTATTCCCTCCTTCCCAGTAAAATTTCTGCATATCTCTTGTGATATGTCTTGACATAAGGGAAATATTTTTTTTCTTAGATTTAATTTTTTTTTGAAAAAATAATCTTATTGATACAAAATAATACCTGAAAGACACAGGGAAAATGGACAAAATCCTCAGTTATAGATATTTGATTGTGTCTTTGAAGATATTCAAAAAGTTCATAGTATTCCATACTTACTATATTGAAAAAAAAGAATGAACACAATATTTGCAAGATTCATATTTAATGCACATTTGATCAAATTCAAAGGTCAAGATAAGTTATAGGACATCTGGGAATGCACAGATTTTGCCTGAAAGATTTGCATGCATTTTAAAATGTCGAACATTTCCACAGTAAGTAAATGCTATAAGACTAGCTATTACAATAAGTAAATGAAGGTCTCTGGACTGTATAATCTGTGTGACTTGCTTTCTGCAATATTTTCCTCATTGCTGCTACTTTATTGTATAAGAAGGAGATACAACATGTTTCCAGGGATGAGATGTCAACACAGCACAATTATCTCCATCCCACTACCTAGCACTTCAACATTGTTTGAATGAAAACGTTTTCCTTTCTCTTGAAGAAGAAAAAAACTAAAAAGCCAATTCAGAGCTAACATTTTAAATATAGGCATATTTTAAAACATCTATTTGATCAGGCATCTTTAAGAATTTAGAAGAATGTCAGTGCACGTATATGAAAGACAGAAGGTAATATATGTTTGGCTACACAGTTCTACCTAGTACCATTTCTGGAGATATATACACACACAAAAAAAGTCCCATTCCTTTTCTGTTCTCCTGAATAATTTACATAATTCACCTTCATTTTTAGGTTATTATTATTTTTATTCCTTTCTACATGAAAATTCAGAATACTGTGTATACAAAAATGCAGAAATATACATTTTAACAGAACATAGACAGACTTAAACAAAAGAGTCATCGTACAAATGTTATTAAGAAAATTTACACTTCAGTTATTTTTATTATGGGAAATGTTTACTTTTTGTAAAAGGAATATTTTATCATAAAACACATTTTAATATTTAAAGTCATTTAAATTGCAAACATCTATGGATCAATGTTTCTTAATATATTTTATTAGACTTTATGGATAGTGTTTCCATTCTTTTGAACTTCTGGTTTAATAGCTTTTTTACTCTAACCAGTCAAAAGGCAACAAAAAAACTGGAATTAATTTTTTTTTCTTGTAGGAAGGGAGCCTTTCCAAATAATTTATCATTCTATGTTTGGAAAAAAGTCCTATATATTATCATATATATTCATAGATATTCATAAAGAAAGTATTCATTATCCATAAATAAATAAGGTTGTAAGTTTTCTTTCGTAGAACTTAAAATTCTATGGGTCAGGAGGAACCAAATTCCATTGAGTTAATCAAAGCAGCTGTTCTCAGTGATTATTATCAAGATTAAAGCTAGAAAATAAAATGTAATAATAATTGGTCAGTTTTTACAATAAAGTCCTGTGTATATGTAGATATATATTATGGTCATAAATGATCACATGCACACACACACATTTACATATTTGCTTAAAAATATAAACTCATATAAACATAGGATGAAAATACATATTCTTAAAGTGATGCAAGAATCTAAAAAAATTCTAATAGAGATAAAGGAATGTGGAAAACGGGTGGAAAGCTTTTCATACATTTTCCCGTTGCTTCTACTTGAAGGTTTCCTTCTTAAAGACATTTGTTCAAACATATTGTTTCTTATTGTTTGCTCATCTGAGGGGGAAAAAAAAGGCAAGAATATTCCCATTAAATAATAAAAATTTTTGTTTAAAACTTTCTTCAATACCTTACTCACTCTCTTATCACATACATATGGCATGTATACCATACTGGTATATAACTCCCTACTGCATGATGATAATTCTACAAGTGGATTATATTACCCTGAAAACTTCCCTTAGAAAAACTATTAGTCAATATGGCTTTCAAGAGAAGAAATGTTTATCATCTCATAAGACATGTAAGAATATGAATTTCCTTAACGTTTCTGTTTATTTCATACACAGACAATACATCATTAGTATCTGAGAGTATTCACAACAGAATGACCTCTTCACCCAGGTCGGAAATATAAGGCACCTACTGAATGGAAAAAAATATGATTTGATTTTGTTTTTTTGGAACCAATATTCCCTCGGGAAAGAAAAATATATATATATTTTTCCTCTGCTAACATTTCATTCCTATTAACATCCTTCATTTCCATGCTACCCTGTTAATGGCACTTTTCTCCATCTGGTATATCATAAGTGAATATCAAAGATTTTTTATTATAAGATTTGAGGTAGCAAATTGACATCATTATATTAGGTTGCACAAAAATATCCTTTCTATCAAATCTATCAGTTTTTTCCCTACAAAACAAATAATATATTTCACTGATTTAAAAAGCTAACAAAAGCTTTTGAAATCCCAATCCATATGCCCTGTGACAAGAGTTAAAATGAATTTTATTGTTAGATCATTCTACTGGCTTGCATCAATGCCATATTACAGTGAAGTTCAAGTGTTAGATTAAGTGTATTTATGAAATATTTTCTTTTGTATGTGAAATTCTTCCAGCAAAGTAAATCTTGCAAAGTAGCTTTACAGTGCATAATTTTTAGGACCATTAGTAAATCAGTAGTTCCCAGGAGGTAAATGCCATTTCTTTTTTACTACATCCAGAGATGCTATGAAATAAGTGCATTAAACTTTAGGAACATGAATGCATAATACAAAATAGCTCTGCAATTTTTCTAAATTATGTTTCATATCATACTTTCCTAAGTGCCTCAAAATGGCAAAATGCAAACATGGATATAGATTAACTTCACAAACTGAGTATATTTCAGTCGCCTTTAAAGATCTGAGACTAGATTCAAAAAAATACTAGACATCATTGAAATCAGGTACTTTTAGGTACTTAAATATATATTTGTATTTGATCCAAAATATTCCATGGTGTTCCACTCTGTGATTTTACTTACACTCTCTAGGTGTTACAGGCTAATTTCTGCTAGATTAGTTAGGTTTTTAATTACTTAGTGAACTTAATAGCAGTTGCATTTACACATCCTAAAACAGATTTTTTTCTTACCTATCTGTCAAGCTTTTCTCTTTTTTGCATTCAATACATATAAGAAATATTTTTTTTCCTATCATCTTTTCTATGTATCAAAAAACAAAGGAAAATATACTTTTTCAGGTAATTTGGAAATTTGAAAATGACAACTGGTGGAATTTCTGAAAACACCAATTTATTAATATGGCTGATTCTGGAGCACTGAAAAATTATATAAGGTTCTGCTTTGAATCACCCTGATACCTATCACTGCAATCTGCAGACAGAAGTGTAGGGAGCTTTGTTTTTCAAAGGTAAGATTAGACATAATTAACTCCACATTGAAATACAGACAAAGGGAAATATAATCTGGGAAAGAAAAGACTGGATAGGTATATCTTTCAAGACCTCTAAGCTTAGGAGAAGAAAAAGGATGAGAAAAAAATCATTTTTGTGCTATTTCCTTTTGCTACCCATTAAATCAATCAGAAAAAAAATGGTTTGAATAACATGCAGCATACTAAGAACAGGATAGGAACATGCTTATGCTCTTCTGAAAGATTAAAGCATAAAATACAGACTGCAATGATTTAAAAATTGCAAATAAATCTCTCCACAATTTAAAAGTGCATAAAATATGTATTATTTAAGGGACATTCTTCATAATAGTTTTAAGGCAAAATATTTAGGCATTAAATTGAAACTCTTTTTTTTATTACCTTATCCTATTTCTTGCCCCGATCCTCTTATGATTATAACCACAGGAAAAATAAAACAAAGTAAAATAAAATAGAATAAAATATATTCAAATGGGGTATCTATAGTATAAATTACCCAAGGCTACTGACATGGGGCCAATTACTTACTTTCATTTCTTCCATAGATATATTATAGAAGAGCACTGCTTCTTTGCCATATACTCTATAATAGTGTATATAAAATACATAATGAATTAGCAGTTATTACTAAATCAAACTGATGTGGAGTAGTGTGGAAGAATTGTTTAAAAACAGGAACTGAGAGGAAAACTAGGGCCTAACAGAAGTTTTGGCATTACAGAACCTTGCTGGGGGTGAGATACAGTTGCCACTTCCAGGATGGCTGGTACACATGGACTCAGCTCCTCCACAGTTGCCTGGGCAACACAATCTGCCCTCCTGGCAGCTGCAAAGGGGAGTAACGGAGGGTGGAGCGGAGTGAAGACCCCACGGTCAAACTCTGTCACACTCCCTGTGCTGGGCTGCTGATAATCCACACAGTAGCTGTCTAATGGGAGATATATGATGAAAAGTCTGGTGCTGAGCCAGAAAAGTGGCAAGTGACTCCTTTTGGATGCAATTTGCTTGAACTTTGTTTGAACTTTGTTACTTATACGCTTATTATAATGCCAAAACACACCTCCATCCCAAAAGTTACCAGCCTCCAAGGTACGGCCACCACTCACTGAGCAAGCGCTCTAGCTTTTCTATTGACTGTACCTTTAAATGAAAGCTAGAAACTTTTTCACCAATTGATAACAATATTAAGTATGATTCTAGTCACCCAAGCTCCACCTGAATGTAAAGTATAAAAGGTGAAATAAAGATGTAGAACTTGGGGGGAAGAAACCACCATCACTCTTGGGTCAGTTGATGGGCTGATCCCCCTTCCCTCCCCTTGGGTTGAGACACCACCTGAGAAGACTAAGAACTTGGAGGAAAGAATCCATTTTAACTTTTGGGTCAGTTGATGCACTGATCCCTCTTTTCTACCCTCAGACTTAAACATCGCCTGAGAAGACTAAGAACTGAGATGGAAGAAACTATCATAATTCTTGGGTCAGTTGATGGGCTGATTCCCCTTCTGTTCCCTCAGGTTGAGACATCACCTGAGGGGACTCAAGACCGAGAGCTCTCTCCCATCTTCTGGGGTGAGTGATGATTGCACATTTGTACATCAGAGCTAGCTAAAAAATATCCACGCTTTAGTAGAGAATTTCCTATACTGACATCTGAAACCTGCTTTGTAAATGTTGCATTTGAATAAATCACACAGTTTGTGAACTTGACTACTTGTTTGGCAGGAGGGGATCAGACCTACAGTTGACAGACTGTTCATGAATCCAATACTGCCAGAATTGAGCTTATAGTTGCTCACGCTATTTGGGAACTCAATTCGCTCCTAGGAGGGCGAATGGATCTATTGTCCATAGACTGTTTGTGAATCTGATACTGATTTGATATCTCCTCTCTCCCCTTCCCCCACCACTATGGAACTACATGGCAAATATATAATAAATATATGAATTTATAAATCTGTTAAAATAAAAAAGCTGATAACATTCGTCTCAGAGTAAACAATTATATAGTATTTCTAAATATATTTTAATATATGTTAATGTTACACTCTAAGCAGGTATAGTTTTGGTTTGTCTAAGGAGATTGTAAAATATCTATGCAAAGGACTCGTACATTATTTCTATTGTGGCTACAGAGGTCACCTTCAGAGTTATTTTCAGTTGTCTCAGACCATAATGGAAAAAGCCAGTCTTTTTCTTTCTCACTTTTTATTTTTTTGTTCCATGATCAAATTCCATTGCTCCCTTTTTCACAGAAGGGGCAGCACCTGAGGACACACAGAAGCTTTTATTGGCTGTGGTGAAGGCCATATGTTAAGATATACGGATCCTTTCCAGCTTTTAGCATTTGGTTCCTTGGCATATCCCCAAGGAAACAGTGTAACAGCTTTGGAGTTGCCTGCAGAATATGCTATGATTTTTCTCCTGTGTATCTAAATGTACCATTTTATTCTTTCCCTGAAAACGAGCTTGGTTTCTCTAGTGTACCAAATAAAAAGAGAATATTTTGTTTACTTATGGTAAGCTTGTGAATGGAGAGATAAAAAAGGGGAATGACTATGTTGTTTCATAATTTTTTTTCATCGTACAGAAAAATTTTCCTTTCTCCAAGGGCACAAGATGCTCTGTAGTTTTAACAGTTTACATTTTTGACATTACTCTCATTTTGCAATGATGTATTAGTTATTATTATAAATATTCTCAAAGATAATAGGTTTTTAGATTCTGAGTTAATTAATGAAAACTGAGAGGAAGTTGTTTGGTAAAGGAGCTAGGGGAGATATATAAAAATGCTTAACTCCAGAATAAATTACATAAAAGCAATATCAGCAGGCCCTGTCATATGTGTATGTTCTTTTTCTGCTTCGTGTATCATCTATTTCAGTCAATCTGTTTTTATTAAGAGCATATTGAAAAATTGGAAGAACAAGTATTTCATTAAAATATTCTGACCTTCTTTTTAGGATATCAGCATGTGATACCGTATCACGCTTTAATTAAAAATATTTTGTTCCAACAAAACTGTCCTGAATCATATTCTTTCAGAGAAATTTCCATGATTTATATCAATCATTCTTCAGTTTACTCAAATTGAGCAGACAGAAATGAGAGAAAGTTCCTATTATGTAAGACTGTAGGAATTATTAAAACGAAATACAAAACACTAAGCAAGATTTGATCTTGAACCCTCCCTAAGTTTCAGAAAATTGTGTATGATATTGTATTTTTGTTATAATACTAAATAATCATCTTGTAAATCTGGTCAGAAATAAGTCAAGCACAGCAAAATCTGAAATGTGAGCTCCTATGCGACATGTCAAACCTCTTACTCAATTCAAAAAATGTGCTTCAGCTGAGGCAATCATCATCAACTGGAACATTGCTAGTAGACTACTTGATCCCCAATCAGCATAATGTGTGTATCCAGGGAGAAATATGTAAGTAAACACAATGAGGTTTATAAGTTTGTGAATTAATTTTGGGTTTTTGTTTCTTTTTATGCGGAAAAAGAGAAATGGAAGTGGTGTATTGCACGTTTGCATAATTCCATATAATTGCTTTTCTTAGCTTTGCATAAACTGTTCTTCCTGACTTTGTAAAATACCTGCATTCCATCTGTTTAAAACCTACTGCGCATTTATGTGAGCAGGTAGGAATTCATGTTATTTAGTTTAGTATATGTATACATCTACCTCCATTTTTGTTCTACAGAATTTCTCTTTCTTTAAAATGAGAGTGAAAAAGAGGTACAAAAATTCTTCAACAGGAAAAATATAAATCATTTACTAGGCTGTTAATAATGTCCTCCAGGTTAACATACTGAATCTTGAGGAAATGACAAACAGTGTGAAGTATTTCTCTTTTTAGTTATCTCAGAAAAGCAGTATAGGGGAAAAGTTCTAAGTGATATTGAAGTTTGGGACTTCCACCTCAGAATAATCTAAATTTTTGACACATATTTGTGGAAGACCTATTTAATCAGTGTGGGTATGTATAATTTGTATTGGGATGCTGTATTCTCCTACTCAGCCAGTATATACTTGAGGTACAGCCTTTTATACAGCTTGCTTAGTGTTTTACTTTGTTTACAAAGAACCCTTGAGTGTTCCCTATGATTGATGTAGTTGAGAAGCAATTTGCATACTGAATGGTAAGTAGATTTTTAAAAGCCGAGTGTTTGAATAGGCTTACTATTAGACATAGGCCTCTTTTCGGTGGTGGCCTGTGATAGGACTAGAGGAAACGGCCACAAACTGAAGCACCAAAAGCTCCTCAGGAACTTTTTGCTTCTCAATCCACCAATTTATTACAGTTATAATGTTCAAAATTTAGATAATACCAGTGAGATCTACTGCAGTTAGAAAGCATTGATGTTCAATCAGAGAGGTTGTAATAACCTTTTAAGTGTTAGCAAGCCTCCAGGAAAGCCTGCTTTCACTAGCTCCTGGTGTCACATTTCAAAGACATGGGAAGCTGTTTTGGTTTTCTCTCCCATGCATCAAAATAAGGCATTAACAAGAATCAACTTGGTATTATTTTACAGTAAAGTCAAACCACTTTAGGAATATAAATTCTGCTAACTGGGCTCTACAAAAGCAATAAGAAAATTCAGTATGGTTCAACACACAGAATTGTACTATGCCAGCATTTGTTCTTTGATTCTCAGACATCCTGGACTAGATTCCTGCTATGTTCCATTGCTGGAAAGGAATCAACTAACAATTCAAATGAGAGGAGAATTGACTATTGAGCCCAGAATTCATGTTGCATTTCATGCCGTTGCAATGAAAAGGGTATCTCTTCTAGCTATGACTGCTGCACTACGTTGATTTGCAAAGTTATTATCTTGTTCACCATGAGTATGAGAAATAGATGAAATCAGAAAATACCTACAGTAGCCCAGTTGTCAGACTGGTCTCTGATTTTTGCAAAATGCCCTGTAAAATTAATAATGAAAGCATCTAAAAGAGTAAAATATAAAACATGTGAATAGAATGATAAAACATATGTTAATGTTACAAATGTAACTTGTATAATAAAGATGAGGAACCGTACTGTGAAAAAGTTTACGTAGGTGTGGATGAAGGTTGCAGCTAAATTATAAGAAAAAAAAAAGAGTCTTCAGTCTAAAAATGTAGATATTTTATCTTAACAGCTAGCAGTAGTAAAGTCTCCTATATTCAGCACCATTCATATGAAGTGGGCCATAATCACCACTTAAAATGGCGAGATTAAAGCTCACATACCCTTAGAGTGTCACATTTTCAGGACTGCATGACATAGAGAACTTAGACTTAACCCCAACATCATAGTAAAATTTCCTCTTAGTCCTATTCAAATGTGTTCTTATAAATAATCAAAAAAGAAGAAAAATCATAATCCTCAGTATATGTGCCATGACACTACTTCTTTCCTGATGTTTCCAGGTTACATCCTCTCAGCCCATTTACTAAGTATATTAGATTTGCAGATCCTAAAGCATGACCCTGGCAGTGATTTTCTTCTTGGTGCCTATAATGAAGTTGAGTGGTGCAGAAAATGCTCTCCATCCTCAGAAAGATTCAAACTCCATATGGACTGGACGGTCATTTCCAGAAGATCCAAAAACCTAGAAGACATTAGATGGGCTACCTTAGGTTTTCTTTTCCTTGAAGGTTTTTCCCACTAGCAACCTTGTATTCAGGGTAGCAATTAGTGCATCTCTGGTCTTGAATTAAACAGAGCTCTTTAATTGTTTGTGTTACAAAAGGGAGGGAAGGGAGGAAGGGAGGAAGGGAGGAAGGGAGGGAGGAAGGAAGGAAGGAAGGAAGGAAGGAAGGAAGGAAGGAACGAACGAACGAACGAACGAACGAATGAACGAACGAACGAAAAGAAGGAAAAGGGAAAGAAGGATTAG
>JAUBOD010000001.1:15099073-15111845 GCA_032353885.1 Nothura maculosa
TAACTATTTAGAAAGGCATCATACAGTGTATTGCTCAATTTGGCATAAAGTACAAAAATTGATGGAGAGAAGGAGAAAGGGAAAGTGAGGCTAGTTGAAGAACTTCACAGATCAATTTTCTATAAAACTGAATATCATGTTTCTGTAATAAATAGGATGACAGGAAGAAGTTCTGAGCAACTGGAAATTATAGGTTGATTTACAGAATTACAGTAAAATATCTTTATAGGCAACAGATATAGTTTGACTTATTGAAATAAATTGCAGTGGTAGAAAAAGGATTAAAGAAAGAAAAATCCACTAAGAATATTTCACAGATCTACAACAGCAAGATAATTATAATTTGAAGTTGTTCCAGTACAGTAAACTTCATAATAAATATAATGGCTGGAAAATTTTGACTGTAGTATGCTATAGGAAGCATTCCTATCTAATCAGTTTGATATAAAGCTAGGCTTATGTAGTGATGTGTATACACACTTTTTAAAACAGTAAGATGAAAGTTCCACTAAATCAGACCTTGTGTTTGTTCTAGTCTAGTGTTGACTTTTACTGCTGATCCAAAACTATACTTAAGCTAGAAAAATGGAAGTGTTGGTTCCATCATACGCTACACAAATAAATCCAATATTTTACAATTTACCTTCCTAAACCATTATGATAAAGAATACAATTTTATGACATTAAACAAAGACCTTAGGCCATTCTGTTGCTTCTGTCAAGAAGGAATTTATGATGGGATGTTTTACTAAGAAACTAACTAGGAATGCATATAAGGGCGAAATAGTATGTGCCGTAACAACAAAGAGGAAATAACGTAAGGTTTCTTGACACCCAGCAGTAGAATCTCCCACTGAATAGTAGAGATTCACTAAGGACTGTATACATCAAATTAAATATGAGATCTGTACCTGTTGACTCAGATACCAGAGGAGATGAAAATGGGTTATGTAGAATACTCAGTGGATGAAAAACACAAGAACTAGTACAGATAAAGAAAAAAATGAGGAAGCGGTCTTAAGCTGGGGAAAGAGAGGAAAGGAGGCATGGGGCCTGAAAAAAAAATCAAACTGTTCTCTCACTGTATTAAGTCTGTCACTGTATAAAGTTACTCTTTAGCAACTGAGAATACTTTAAGGTAAAAATTCTGATTTACTGAGAAGATGGTGAGGAGTGGATCCTTTTTGAGACAGAGACTTTTGGAGATATGAAAGAGTACATCACTCAGCTGTGTAGGATGCTGATCTCTCCAGCTTCAGATTATATTTATCTAGTACATTGCTTGCTCTTACAAAGTACACAGGTAGAAAATAACCCAACTTAGAATTCAAATGTGTTTTTCACCTATAAAAATATAAGACATACAGGAAAAAATAGAAAACAGTTAGAGCTGATTTCACTTTTCTGTAGTAGTTATCTTAAGAGGGAACTTTATGAGCCCGTCATTGCATTTCAATTCCCTTTGTGAGATTTAAGGGGGCCAGGTAAAAATTGTGAACAAGATTTGTTAATTGCAGTGGAGTAGCATTTGGCTTTTATTTCCTGATTGAGGACATTTTTGCCTTGGAGAAAATATTACCTCCTTAAGCACAGCCATATTGCTGCATAGTTATTCTACAGATATTACAGATATTACAGTGGCCCTGCCTCTGTTGTTCTCCCTAAGAGAATAAGATGGCAGAACTACATCTCTCCAAAAGCAGTCAGTTGAAATACAGTGCAGACTGTTTTATGTTTTCTCTTCTAATATAAATTGAGAATTAGTTGAAAAAAATGTTTAAATAGATTTAACTTCTATTTATGCAAACATATCCTGGCTGATAACAAGCATTACTAGATTTCTTTCTGTTTTTTTATAACACAATATCTTGTTTTCTTACATCACCAAAAAGCAGTAGTTCTCTCCATATAGCCTTTTACAATGGCTGCTGCTGTGCCATTTCAACCTTTCGAGTTACACTCACTTCATTCTAGCAGTGCATTCCTCCTCTGTGTTCCAGAACGAATGAATGAATAAATGCAATGCTGTGTAAGTATTTCGTTGGTGTTCCAGGTATTCTAGCCATTTCAGTCAAATAGAAAATATGGTTATTAAAACTTCTCTTTCAACTGACTCATCCTCCAGCATAGCAAACAAAATCCTACATGCTCAAGATCTATATGCTGAATTGACATGAACATTTTGTCTACACACATGCCAGAAGTAAGATTGTAGTATGGGTGAGTGGCTGATTTGGGGTGAGGATTTTAACATCTGATGCTAGATAGAAGGAAAATAACAAAGAGAAGGAAAATAACAAACAGCTATCTATTGTAGAGAATTATTTGTCTAGAACAAAATATTTCAAGTAACAAAGAATTATATGAACTGCATGCACAAATAAGAAGAGAACAACGTACTACTTTGCTGTCAAATATCAAACCAGGACAGAGATTGTGACCACCACATACTAAATCACAGAAGTTGCAACAACAGAAAATACAGGATTAATAGGAAAACTCGGTGTTTCCATGGAGACTGGGAAGTCACAAGATGAGGAATAATGCAGAGATCAAATAATTTGAAACTATAAGAGGCTTCTTTATGGAACAACTAATAAGAGAGGAGGAAGTTTGATGACCTCAATGTACAGAAGTTTTAAGGAGGAAAAAAAGAAGTCCAGTAAGTCCAGCATGGTAATTCTTAACTTCAAAAAGAATATCTATAATAAATGAAAAATCTAATTGAATAATAAAATAAAAGATGCAGATAAAAGAGTAAAAATTCTGCAAGAGCATGTAGGATTGTTACTCTGTTCAGCATCAATAAATTTGCTGAACTGACATAGACTTCAAATGACCACTGCCATAGGCAGTGCAAGACTGCTAAACATCTTGACTAAAAGGCAGATTAAAACACATTAATATAAATAAACATACTTTATTAGAAATAATAGAAATCATGTCAAAATGAGCAAAATAGAAAAGCACATAAATTCTGGCAAGTTTAATATAAAATCATAATAAGACAGGCCAAGAAACATTTGGAGAAACATCTTGGTAACAACATGAAAACTACTAGTAAAACCTTTTTCAAGTAAAACAGAAACAGGAAGACTGACAGAAAGATTAGTCAAGTAGATGATAAAATTGTGAAAGAAATATTGAAGAAAAGAGCAGAAGAAAAGAACTAAAAGCGTGTTTTTTGTTTTTTGTTTTTTTCATAGGTGTTCACCACACCTAAAGTTTTAGGGAGGAGTCTTTCTGAAAATTTCTTTAAAGAGCACAAATTTAAAAAAAAAAACTGTCTCAGAGTGACATGTCAGTGGAAGGTGTTTTAGAACACATCAAGAAAATGAGTAGTAAGAAACTGTCAAGTATTCACTCATTACCGAGAATGAACTAAAAAGTGAAATAGTCAAACTACTAAGTATGTAACATAAATCAAACTCAGTAGCAGTAAAATAAACAGTGGCAAATACAACATTTACTTTTACAGGGATCAGTAGAATCTGGGAAGCTAAAGACCAATAAATTTAACTTCTCTTTAGGGACAAATAATACAAGAATAAAGAAGATAACATGCTGAAATATAATACAATGGCAAATATAACAAAATGGGTTAGGGTTAGGATGAGTTTTTATTTCATAAATTTACAAAACTTCTTTGAAAAAGGAAGAGATAGTGTAGACAAAAGTGATCCCATTACTGTGTAACTAAGCATAAATGTCTGCATCAATATGAATAATAAATAAATAAATAAATATCTTTATTTTATGAAGATCTTTCAGATTCCACTGACTGCGTTACTCTTTATTGACTAAATTGGAAGCTCACACACTTGTTTCATATTTGTAAATTTCTGTATCTTGTTCTGTTTCTATGAATCATCTCATTTAATATAAATCATAATACAATGCATTATGAAATGAGAAGAATATTCTTCTTGGTTAATATCCTAGAATAGCATAACTTGCATTTAACAAATAATGGGAACTAATCTTGCCAAACTATTCTGAGATTTTTGTTACTCAGCATAATCATAAAGAATTTAGGAACAGCATAATTAGTAAAGCTGAAAAGATTACTGAAAAAAAATGTATATTCAGTTGTCTAAGAAAAAAAATGCTTTAAAGATTTGTAAGGAGATTCCACTGTAAAAAAGATGTCACAATACTGAAAGTTTGACAATAAAATGGAAGATGAAATGTAATTGATGCACCTCAAAATAAAACACAAAGCAACACTAAATATACTACAGAGTGAGTAGAATAAATTCAGCTATACCAAGGATATGTCATAAGGGTTTTATTGGATGCATTTTGATTGATGAAAAATATCAATGATGTTCATCAATAAAGATAAGTTAAAGAATGCAGGAGCCGTTACTGAAATAGAGAATAAACTAGAAAAGATGATACTTTATATAACTCTAGAAAACCTATATCATACATTCTGTATAAAGTTCTCCTCCCTCTGTCTGAAATATTTAGAAAAAATAGGAAACCAGTGAAAAAAACTTATGGGAGTGTAATAAGCCGGTATAAAAAAAAATACGCTGGAGTGTAATAATTTGTTCATGGGGAAATTTGAGTCATTTAATATTATCCATTTTGAAAGAAGAAGTGTGAGGAAAAATACAGAAAAGGAAGAAAAAAAGAGCAAGGCAAAGGTGAATATATAATGATTACTCATTATTTTTCATAGTGTAAGATTCTTTTGTATCAAACCTCTTACTGAGGCAGATTCACATAAAGTAGAAATGTAGTTCAGTTGTGAAACTCATTGCTTCGGGATATTAGTGAATTCCAAAAGTACAAATGGACTTCAAAGGGAAGTAATGATGGGAAAAAAAAAATCCGCCAAGGCTAATCACAAAGAAAATTGAAACATTCTGTCTCTAAATCACACCTTGCTGAAAGCTAAGCTGTCAGTACATGCTTATCTGTTACATTCTCCAGCTTGATGTTCAATACTGGTCACTACCAGGGACAGGATATCCAAATGAATGGATCTGCTATCACTGTTCTTCTTATCTCTTCATTTATTTACTTAGAAAAGAGTGGCATATTTAGTGGAACTTAAGTTATTTATCTTAGAGTTGAAGATAATATCACAGCAAAATTCTGTGGTAAGAATTTAAAGAATATTTAGAGGTACTAAAAGATGGTTCCTTCAGAGTGGTTTTAATTTTCTTCTACTTTCAGTTATGTTTTTTTTGACTCAAGAATTCCATTATATTGTTTTAAATTGCAAACTGACAAGTTCTCTTGGCTGTTATTGAGTTGGAAGAAAAGATTATTGTCCTCAACATGCTGGCAGCTGTTCAACCATACTTTGTTGCCAGAGGTTACTATTCTAGACTTGTTAGAATTAAAAACTCTTTTCTAACTTTGTTCCATCAGTATGACCCTTGTTAGGAAACTCTAGTATCACTATGTTTAAATTAGTTTGGATCTTTTTGATATGTCAGAATGAGTCACTACATACACAGTTATATGAACAGATATGTGGAACTGGCTTGCAGTAGATAGAAGGAGGGAAAAGAACTTTTTAAGTTTGTTTAGCGGCAACATCAGAGTTGTTTTACAGAAGTTTAATTGCCTAGAGCTATTGTTTGGGTAACCTATTCATGGAGTCTGTCCTTTTGTGAAGTGCATGTTTTTATTTATTGGGATAAATATTTACTGCAAATATATTGCAACATAGATTTACAATATATGCAATATATATTGCAAGATATTCATTACAACAATATATTTACTGCAAATATGTTGCAACATTCATTATTGCCTTACTTTCCTGTTTTATCCTGTAAGAATGCTTTCCCACTCTAGATCATTTTGAGAGAAGGACAGAGGGAGGAAGAAAAATATCTTTGATGTCTGTAGCTACTTTGCATAATGACTTACTTCATGTTTTGCAGCCCCTCCATTAAATTTAACTGTAATGGTGTAAAAATGTTAATGCTATCTGCATTAGGGGGCTACACCAAGTTATCAGCAACTCTTCCTATATGACTATAGCTAAGTAAGTGCAAAGCCTGTATACATCAACCCTTACTAAAAGGCGTGTCGGAGATCGTGATGACATTTGCTGGTTTGTGTATCATATTCTTTTCCCTGATCTTTGCCTTTACCTGCTAAGAAGTCAGGGTCTTCAGGGAACAGGTAAACCATCACTTCATGTTTGAATATCATTAAGCACAAAAATATCATGTTCTCAGCTCTTAGGCACCTCCATCATTTAAATTATACTAAATTGACTGTTATACTTAAGCAAAATAATCAGGTTTTATACAGGATCTCTGAATGAGTGGAGTGGCTTTACGTAAATCACAAACTACAACTCTACAGAAGCCATTAATACAGTGTGTGGATTAAATAAGCAGATCATGGTCCTCTATGCTTTCATCCACAGTAATGTTTAATGGCCATCTGTTTTGAGGCCTATGTTAATCACCCTAGGTAAAATTCAGAGATCTAAAATACAGAGGGACCTATTACTCACTTGATTTGCTTTCTCCAAAGGTTCAACACGGACTTAAAGTGCTTAGGTCTGGAGACATAAATGTGTTTTTATGTGACAAGAAATTAAGGAGATTTGTGAGGTTTAGCTTTGGAAGAGCAAGCAGGGGATGATTAAGAAATCAAACGTCTGGAAGAGAGAAGTTTGGATAGAAGCTTGACTTTTAAACTCTCTTAAGCTAAATAATGGATATAAAATAAAATCCAAACATTAAGAAATGAGTTAAGCGATACTTTGTAACACAGAGAAACTCGTGTAACCTAGCGCCATAGGACACAGTTACGCACAAAAGTTAACAAAATAATAAAAAGCAAGTTAAATTTGAATAATTGTTAATAAAAGACAACTTCAATGTCATAATTGTCATTTGAATATGTTTGCTTTAATGCAGAAAATAGTCACTTCATCTCTAAGGAAAATTATTATTCCAGTTGTGAGGGTTTAAGGAATTGTCAATATATAATAGATATGACTTTATTCATTTTCTTTATTCCTTTTTATTGCTTTGTACTGCATTTTTAACTAATATTCTTTTATCAGAAAAAGGCAGTTTTCCAGAAAAATGCAGATCCAACCCAAGCTTCAAGAAATTGTCGATGGAAAAAGAGATAAAGAGGGAAGGATTTAAGAACTCTATCTGCTCTTAAGGAAAATCCCCTCCTATAAAAGACCCTCCATATGCAATTTTAAATCATGTTTGAAAATAGTGAGGAAACAGAGAGGTGTAATTTTTTTACACAGGTTAAGATACCTCTTAGAAATTCTAACTCAAGAACAATAGCAAGAGCTGTTCTTCTTGGACCTGAACAAATGAACTGCAAATCACACACCCTCACAACTCCTAGAAGCTTTTAAGAATATGATTTAGGAAGAGCAAATTGACATTGTAATTATCTGTTGCAAAGACTCCATCATCCCTGTCTCCACTAACTGTTCTGTGCTCCAGTAGCATACTGGACTAGATGATAGAGCAGCAATCATTTTCCACTTTGTATTTTTAATGAAGATCCATGACCCAAACTGAGTTTAAATTTAAACTAGTCCAAGCTATGTGAGCAGAAGTCACTCAGACATGATCTGATAATAACAAGTTTTTTGACAAATAACACTGGTGAATCCTGGAGAAAGGAACAAATCGTAATGATGCAGTCGGAAGGGAAAATGAGTCATTGAGAGAACAAGGATCAGGACGGGGGAGGAGCCATGAGGCAGGCAAGATGGAAGAACTGTAAAGCCATGAGGTGGGCACGACAAGAGGTAATGCGCCTTCTGGTGATTCGACTATTGCCAGTACGGGGCGCCAGACGGTCAATGGTACGGGATAAAAGGGAAGAGTTACAGCATTAAAGTGGCTATTTATTCATCCCCATAAGTGGTACCTTGTGATTTCTTAGACAACCAGTAGTTGTTGGAAAATTGGAAAAATCAAACTACAAACTCAAATCACCTCAATATTCTGACTTGAAAAGTCACAATGAGAAAGATTTTGATATACTGGTTCAATGAGTATTTATGATGGTGGATGAAATGTATTTGTGGTAGGCAAAAGTTTTCTGAAATAGTTATAAAGAGGAGGATACTTACATCTTTACATTTTTTTGAAGTGATTGGACCAAAATCAACTCTCATTTATACAGACTCCTTGTACTGAGCTGAAGTCAGTTAGACTAGCATAGCTGGGGATATAATTTTGCCTAATAGCTGTAAAGAGGTTATAAGAGTGTTTAAACTTGTAAAATGAAATCATATTTTAAAAGAAATATATTCATGGTGAAAGCCTATAACCAGTAAAACTGCAGCATTATCCAACAGAGTTAAAATAAAAAGTAAAAAGTTGAAGAAAAAATAACTGCATACTTCCAGTTCAGGAATATTGAAAATTTCAGGGCAGCAAACTCTCAATGGCCTAAGAAGCACACTCTGCAACATTTTCTGTAGGAAAGTATGTGACGGTGCTTAGTTATCAGCAACTGCAGGTAAAAATACTCCAGAACAGCTTTATTTTTTTTTAAGTAGTAAGCCAAAATTTTCAAAACTTGTTAATTCCTTCAGCAGATTCCCCAGAGAAATCCTTGCCTTTCTGTCTCTACAATTTTTGTGTATTTTTCATTCACTTCTTTTCATTTTTATTTTATTATTTTATTTCTACCATTGTTATCAAAAAATAGAGCATAAAATCTAATTTTCTTCACTTTTGAAAACTTAATTATCTAGAAGAGGAAGTATTTATCTTCTTTTTGTGGGGGAGAGGATGAAGGGGTGTGGTTCTTTTCTATAGAACAATAGAAAGAACAGCCAAACATCTTTCAACTCCAGATTCCCAGAAGGTTCTATTAAATATGTTTCTATTATCCTTTAAAAATTCAAATTGAAGCATATGCCCTTTTTCATCAAGCCAATATTTTAAGACAATGGGGAACTTGGTAGCATTTTGCATATTATGTCCCACGAAATAACTAACCTATTCACATCTTTTTGTAGGTTTTCCCTTCAGTGCAAGCTGTTATAATAGGCTCAGGTGAGAGTGTAAATGAGGTTAGAATAAGAGTAGAAACTATGACTCTTCAAACATTTAAAACAGGAGTGGATATAAAGAGTACAACTAGAGACAGAATTGAAAAACAAAAAAAATCCTATGTTGGCAAAAATATTTCCTGGATGGCCTAACATGGTTTCTCCCTTCGACAATTTTGAAAATGGCAGAAATAGAGGTTTCTGGTGGTGTACAAATCACCCTGGTGATGTGCAAATACACTCGGAGTGTATTTTTGAAGCATTTTAGCCATCATAACAGGTTTTTTAAAAAAAAACCCAGAGGAATGCGGTGGTTCTCGTGTTGAAAACCTTAAAATCTTTTATTTGAACCTCTCTAGCTTTGAGGTGGTGCTAGTACAATTTGACAAAAGGGTTATCTTTGTAAAGGAATGGGGTTTCCACACACATAAAATCTACCTTTATATAGTCAGATTTCAAACTCTTAAAAAGTGCAGTTCTGATATGTTCACTTATCAGGAACTCCTCATAGTATATACCTCATATCTCCTTCTTTGGAGCTGAGGCCATTTCCACTTTTACAAAGAACAATAAAGAGCATAAGTCCATGGCCTTGGTGCATATCAGCTGTGCTGGGCCATCTAGCCACCAAATTGATAAACAGATATGAGTCAAGCATGGGAGGCAGAGGTAGGCTTAATGGAGTGAGCACTAGCTTTAATATTTGTACAAAAAAAAATAAATATTTGTATGTCTGAAGATAGTAGTGCATGTACATTGACGTATTTTTAGCATAAATTTCATAACACTACTCTCTCATTTCTCAAATTTTACAGCATATAAGTAACATTTTGTCATCATAAGCCTCTTTTTCCTATTCTTTCCTACATTCTGCAGCCATGTCTTTCAAAGGACTTTCAGGAAATAAAATTACAGAAGTGAAATCCCTATTTAGACTGAAGTTGATTTACTGCATATGCTGAACATAGAAAAAGAAAATGCTAAGCTGCTCCCTTGAGGTTACTAAAAAGTCCTGGAACTCTTATCCTAATAGACTCAAAGAAAACTTCCACCCAACATATGTTCAATATTTAAGCCATAGTATAAACAATTTTACCTGTTACAAAATCTGGCATATAAAAAAACCCTCATTAATCTTATTTTTATCTATTGTAATGAGATTTCTGAGTGTATACAAAACAGTCTGACATATATGACCTATTAAGATTACAGTACCTCTGGCAATAATTAGAAAATGCACCTTGAATTTTAAATGAATAGACACTTGAATAGTAGAAGAAAAGACAAAAACCATACATATGCCATTCCCTAAAGCCAATAGAAAAGTTCAGTCTGATTATAAACTGCCTTAATGTGCAATATGAATGTCAACAAGAATAACAAAATACCCGCCCTGGAGAGTGTGCCTCCTTATCTCTCTGAACATAAAAATACCTGCCAAAGGCATGGAAATAATTATTTGAATAAGCCTACTGCAATAAAAGGAATTTTTATAACTCTCTAGTTTACTATGCTGCATCATATACATACAGAATATAATCCAAATTATTTATCCTTTGCACTAGTGTGGAAGTTTAAAAAAAAAAAGCAGAACCAGAGACATGTCCAATTTAAAATAGTTATGTATGTCTGCAAGATTTATGAGTTCTGGGCCTCATTAAAGTAAATAGAAAGTATATTTTACTTTTCCTGTTTTGATTTTTTATTTTGTTGTCATTCTTTTCCTATTGAAGAACTTAATAACTGATCAGTCAAGAAAAAATAGGTAAACCAGATCTGAAAAGTGAGTTAAGGAAGAGGAAATAAGTAAGGATTTTACATGTCTAAATGTAAAGCTAAGATACAAACAATTTATCTCAGCCATTGCCTAACTGAAGAAGTCTAAACTGCCTAGGAACTGTTCTTAATTTTCATAGAATCATATAATCCTAGAATCATAGAATGCATAAGGTTGGAAGGGACCTTAGAGGTCATCTAGTCCAACCTCCCTGCACACGCAGGGTCTCCTAGAGCACGTGGCACAGGACTGCATCCAAGCAGGTTCTGAAGATCTCCAAAGAAGGAGACTCCACAACCTCTCTGGGCAGCCTGTTCCAGTGCTCTGTCACCCTTACAGTGAGGAAATGCTTCCTTAAGTTCCTGTGGAACTTTTGGTTCCTCAGCTTGCAGCCATTTCCTCTAGTCCTATCACTGTCCACCACTGAAAAAAGGCCAACCCCATCTTCCTCACTGCCTCCCTTGAGGTATTTATAGACACTGCTCAGGTCCTCTCTCAGCCTTCTCTTCTCCAGGCTGAACAGGCCCAGCTCCCGCAGCCTTTCTTCATAGGACAGATGTTCCAGGCCCTTGATCATCCTTGTAGCCCTGCAGTGGACTCTCTCCAGCAGCTCCACATCCCTCTTTTATTGGGGAGCCCAGAACAGGGCACAGTACTCCAGGTGTGGCCTCACCAGGGCTGAGGAGAGGGGGACGATCACCTCTCTTGACCTGCTGGAGATGCTCTTCTTAATACACCCCAGGATCCCATTGGCCTTCTTGGCCACCAGGGCACACTGCTCTCTCATGGTCAACTTGTCGTCCACCATGACACCCAGCTCCCTCTCTGTGGGGCTGCTCTTCAGCAGGTCAACCTCCAATCTGTACTGGTGTCCAGGGTTATTCCTCCCCAGTTTTCATGTTCCCTTGTCATCTGCTGCACTCTCTTGTGTCCATAGCTGATCCGACCTGCTCAAAGCTGAACCCTTTGGCTTCAAAGCTGTGCAGATGGGTATTTACTTTTATACTGTAGTCAGTTTTGAAGTCAGGCTTATGCAACTGAGTGAATTGGAGATCATCAGTCAGTACTTTCTTTACAGACAATGGAGTCAACAGATATTTTAATGGCTTGGTCTGTGACATCTTCAAATGCTACCTTTAAAGTAGATGAGATGTCCTAAAAATGTCTTGTGTCTACTGACTATAAAGGAAATGTGCCATAATTATTTTAGATGCTAATCATATTGTGAATGAAATAAATAGTTTAAATTCTGAATGCTAACAGGCAGCAGATAATGAGGAGTATGCGTGTGTGTGTGGTGGTAGAGGGGTGGGTTCATGAATGTCTGCAATTGAACTTCTTTGTGCCCAAGTAGAAGCCTGCTATGAGCTAGCTGCAGTCGGTAAACCCTGATTGTAAATTTTGGTAACCCTTGGACTAAACAGAAGTGTCACATTCTAAATCCTCCAATTAATAGAGACATGAAACAGAAATACCAGTGAGGATGATTATCATGTGTTGTGCTAACGCACATAGACCATTTAGGTTGTGAAAACCAAGGTCCTGAAGTTCTGGAAAGAAGAGTTGGTGCTGAAGGGACGTGTTTCTGAAAAGAAGTGGTCTCAGAAAGAAGAAAGGGATCTAGTAAGAAGAGGTGAAGATTCTGCCTGAAGGTGTGATTTTGGAGATCAAATTGCTGCATGCAGATGATGCTGGGGGAAGCCCAGGGAACCAATAATGCCCAAAACAGGCAAGTGAGTAACTGCACAGCATGGATAACACAACTTTCTGTCCAGCCTTCTCAGGCCAGCAAGAGAGGGAATTTGAGACTTACACAAAATAAAGTTTTGGGAGAGTGAGTATGTTAGATAATGAAAGATAAAAGATCTAATCTTGATGGTTCAAGAAAAGACAAGAAGAGAAAAAGAAAATAAAAAAGAAAAGAAAAAGAAAAAGAAAAGAAAAAGAAAAAGAAAAAGAAAAAGAAAAAGAAA
>JAUBOD010000001.1:15111945-15136796 GCA_032353885.1 Nothura maculosa
AAGAAAAGAAAAGAAAAGAAAAGAAAAGAAAAGAAAAGAAAAGAAAAGAAAAGAAAAGAAAAGAAAAGAAAAGAGGAAAAGGAAATCCAGATCTACTATGGATTATTGCTCATTTTGTCTCACTCATGGCAAAAGCTTGTGTGTCTATAACTGGGCAGATTAAAATCTACCTAAATTTATATGACTGGGCTAATATGAAATACACTCTAACCACTTTCACTATGCAGTAGTGAAGAAGGAAACAAGCAGGACATTTTCTATGATAAAAGGGGAATGGAACTTCCAAGGAAGCAGAGGAAGACCTCTCAGCCAGAAAGCATTCTTCTCTATCAGCAAATTCACTGAAAAATACTGTGCTGTTCTGTACAGGAACACCTCCACTCCTTTCTCAAACCTAGAGAAACTAGGTCACCACACAGCAAAGGATTTCTGGGGTCAGAAATCAAGCAGAAAAGCAAAATTTCCTAAGCAAGAGTTGAGGGGAAGTCAGTAATCTGAGGTTTTATCGAGAAACTGCATAAAATGTATCAAAAAGTTTGAAAGAAAAAATGCGTAATATTTCACAGAATCACAGAATTAATCACAGAATCACAAAGTGGTTAAAGTTGGAAGGGACCTCTAGAGATCATCTAGTCCAATCTCCTCCTCAAGCAGCAGGTACCCTAGAGCATGTAGCACAGGGTTTCCAAACCCAGGTGGATTTTGAAGACCTCCAGAGAAGGAGACTCCAAAACCTCCCTGGTCAGCCTGTTCCAGGGCTCTGTCACCCTCACAGGAAAGAGGTTCTTCCCCATATGGAGGTGGAAATTCCTGTGTTTCAACTTATACTCATTGCCCCTTGTCCTGTCACTGGCCACCACTGAGAAGAGTTTGGCCTCATCCTCTTTAGATTCACCCTTCAGGTACTTATACATATTAATCAGATGCCCTCTCAAGCTTCTCTTCTCCAGACTAAACAGGCCCAGCTTGCATAGTCCTCATATGAGAGATACTCCAGTCCCTAAATCATCTTTGTTGTCTCTGTTGGACCCTTTCATTTCCCTTTTATCACTAGTACAACATTACATATCACCAGTTTTTCCTACTTCTCATCCTTCAAAAAATAAAATAAAATGAAGTGTTCATGTGTTTTCTGAACATTTCTTGCAAGTCCCTAAGTGTAGAACAAACTGCTGATCATGTGTGGAAATCTATGTTGCTCCTGTTTCTATTCCCCGGTGTTTAAGCACTTCTAAGCCCATCGTCAATTTAATCCATTTTATTATTACCATAGATGACTCCCTGTTCAGTTGCTGGAATATTTGGTTTATATATTTGACATATCACTTATATCACTTACTCTAGATCAAGTTTACTGCATAACCCTCCCCATTCATCCTGGTGAAGGATGCAGTAGCTGTCTTCCAGTTCATGTGTCAGATTTTCCCTCAAATCTAGAGTTTCACATGAGATGTTGCATACCTAGGTTTCAATCTGGCACTGCCAGGCCATTCATTTGGAGCTTGGAAACACTCTTTAATCTCACAGATAGGAGGATGCCAGCAAGGCTAACCTACTTCAACCAATGTGACATGTCTTGTCACTAGGGGACGCAGAACTGTGGTCTAACAGATGAACCACGTAAGTCGCATGATGAAAGTGGAATTTAGATGCTTAATTTCTTAGTGATGACCCCAATCACATTCTTTGTCACCTTATGCTTTATCCAAAGCATATCTGAATCCTTTTAGCCCTTCTGTTTCAACACTAGCATTTTCTTGACTCTGTTTAAGCGACTGCCACAATATATTTCAGTTTGGCCAGTTCTGAATAGACCCATATTTCAACCATGTTTCTGGCCAAGGACTACCTGAAATGCAATATTTCTTTGAGTAAATGTTTAGATGAACATCTGGAGATATTTAGTTAATGACTAAATCAAAAATAGCCTTTAAAGAAATGTAAATCCTGAAAATACTTTTTTGCACTGTTATGCTAGGTATGTGACAAAGATTGAAAGATAATGAGAAGGAGGATCACTTTGAGAGACATGTCTTTTGAGGATTGTTGGGGACAACAGAGGAAAACATTTACACTTATAATGAAAAGCTACTTCATCTTTCCTGGTAAAAAAATATTATCTTCTTAATGAAGTATTCACTAAAAACTAAACTACGAACACAATCTAAAACACAGAATTGAAAACTGAAGATCCAAATTTAAAATGGATTTTGCTTCATCTGTATCTTTAAGCAATGTTAAAAATTCAGACAGGGCCCAAGCTTGCTTTCTCTTAACTCTTCATTTTTTATAGTTGCAATGATTGTTTTATTTCACTTTTAACTTCAGAGGAATTACTTTCCATCTAATTATTTTTTCCTCCTTCTCAGTACCCAGTTTTGCTGCAGAAAGAGTTAAATTGGCTTATCTTATTCATAAAAGATAAATCTTGCTCTCTGGATGCAGTCGATTTCTTTTATCAATCAGAAATGATAGAGGATGTTTTTGAAGGATTGAAGAAAAATGACATCAATATTATGGTAGTGATTACTGATGGTTAGAGCTAGCAGGAAAATACGTAGACAGTTTTGTTTGGACTTTTTTTAATTGGAAAAAGTACATATGAACTGAAAAGCCCACACTTTTTACCACAAAAATGTTGTGGGGTTTTTTTTTTTTTCTGTTTTATTTTGTATAAACTATATAGTTAAAACCAGAGAAAGATTTTTCTTAAGAGAATTGCTTTCCCAGTAGTAAGGGAATTCACTCTGAATATTGTCACTTTGGTTCAAATTTTTATTTGACCTATGAAAACATTCAGATCCATTGAGCTGAATCAAGAAGGATGTATACAAGAGTCAAAGGGTCCCTAATAGCTATTGGAGAGAAATTTAGGGCACCTACTTAAGTAGTTCTCTTCCTGCCTCATACTATGTGTTTCTGTTGCATATAGAGGAAAACAATGGAAATGACTCTCTCTTCAGCTTCCCTTGCTTCTTTTGGAGCTGTTTCACTTTATAAAAACAATTAGCTATTCCCAGGGCAACACAGATGGGCTGTCTGGAATATTTAAATCTTTTCCTCGAGGATTTGTTTATACAGAGTAGAACGGCTCCAACAAGAGTCACTGAGGAATTAAGAACACAACAAAATCCACAACAGAATTAGGAGAGTCATCAGGCATATAAGAACCTTGGGATCTTGTCAGAGATTATGAATCAGACACAGTTGGGACTTAAACTTGATTAGTGAAAAGCAATGCCAAAACTTGGCATATACAGTGATGGTTCCACGCTGACAACTACTGCTGAAGAATAAGATTTTTGGGTCATAGCAGATAACTCTGTGAAAATGTCAGGTCATTGCAGTAGCAGTCAGGAAAACATATGCAGTTCTAGGAATTATTATGAAAGGAATGGAGAACAATATAAAACTTAATAATACTATTTTTTTCATAAATCCATTAACATTGAGTATAATTTTTAGGTCTCATGGTGAAAAGGTTATAGTAGAAACAGATAATGTCTGGAGATTTGTGACAAACTGTATAAGAAACAATAGTTCAATACTGAAAGAATATTATAGGAGCTAGAGCTCTTCAATACATAAAAAATACAAATGAAGGGTCTTCTGTGAAGATTAAGTCATGCTTGTCGTGAAGAAGATATATAGAAGATATTTGTTTGTTTTTACAATGTAAAGACTAAAGAACATCAATTAAAATAGGCATATGGCATATAAACAGCTTCTTCTTTCAGCTTATGTCCTTGAAAGAGACTATTGTTGATATAAAAACACATGGGTTTTAAGCATGGAGGATATGAATTCATAGAATAAAAAAAAATGCAAACAAAAAGCCTAAATAAGGATTTTTAAACACAAATTTCTATATTGTTCATAGTATGCTTAGATATCATAAGTTACTGATCATTGAGCATTGAATATGACAGGAGGCAGTGATATTTGTATTTTTATTTTCTTTCAATATCTTGTATTAATGCCTCCTGTGACAGCTTACTGTTTTCTCCTTGTTGTTACTGTTTTGAGAAAATGAGCCTCAGAGAAAGGTGGTGAATTCTACACAGTGGCAAAGTTAATCCACAACCAAAACAGGGCTAAGAAATACTGTTTCCCACCTGTCACTCTTGTGCTTCATTCCTGAGACAGGAAGCAAGCCCTGCCTGCCAAACTCTGAAGCATGGTTAGATGCACTCAAGTTAAAAAAAAAAATCAAAATGCACTGGCAAAATATTTATGTGATAAAATGTGTTTAAAAAGTAATGCCCTACATTGTTAAAATCTGACAGGAAGCATACTGTGTCTTGGAGTGTGTGCATATTCCGCACACAAACACTGCCACATGTTTTCCTCTGTTTGATTAGGCTCAGCTGGATGTTGCATTCCTAATCAAGGTACAATACAAAGAAAAGCTCTTTTCTCTCTCCGCAAGAAAAAAACATATATACCTTTCCCCCTTTCCCTTCTTTTTTTTTTCCCAGCATGTTCCTAAGTGGTCTGAACAAATCCAAAGGCCTTGGTTCTCTACTGTCCTGAACTGTCCTGAGATGCCAAGGGTATATCTGTATATATTTCAGCACGCCATGGGAAGAAAAATTGCCATCACAATTTTTAAATAAAGTTCCCAATTTTCTTACTTTACCTTCCATTCTTTTCACAAATCTAACTGGGAGAAAAGGCCTTTTCATTTAAACAATGAAAAGATAATGAGTAACTGAAAAAGTCTTAATGTCCAAGATCTGAATGAAAATGTTTGGCCTTTTTATCTCATTTTGGCTTTTATCTCATTTCACTCTACTAAGCACCCTAGTGAGGAGGGATGAGTTTATGATAATATAAAAGTGAAAGCAATTGTTTGAAGAGAAGGAAAAGCCCTTTGCTATTATTGTCACCTTTGACTATAGAGAATGTTTTCCCTTTAGATATCGCCAGAAGTGTATCTCTTCCAAGCTCTTCCAAGAAGGAAGAAAGAAATGAAGTCCTCAGACTTCTTCTATGAGAGAGTCTGCTGAAATAAATGGAGCAAGCTGCATCATTCTACTGAATCGCGATCTAGAGGAAACATTAATTTCCCTGAACCAATCACAGAATCACAGAATGATTAAGTTTGGAAGGGCCCTCTAGAGATCATGTAGTTCAACCCCCCTGCTCAAGCAGGGACACCCAGAGCATGGGGCACAGGGCGGCATCCAGGTAGGTTGGGAGACCTCCAGAGAAGGAGACTCCACAACCTCCTTGATCAGCCTGTTCCAGGGCTCTGACACCCTCACAGGAGAGAAGCTCTTCCTCACATGGAGATGGAATTTCCTGTGTTGCAGGAATCCTTTTGTCACTACTAACAGCTCATATTTGTGTAGAAAAAAATAAGTTGCTTTCATTTAAAAACAAGCTGAACTGTTAACTGTTGCAATATTACATGTGCAACCACGTTCATTTTACAGAATATGTGGCCATCTGCTCACAGCATGAAGCACTGGCCATTTGGATTTATCCTTACAGAGCTTTCCGTAATGTTAACAGAGCTCAACTTTTCTATACGTAATAAAATAATGCAGTCTCTAAATGTCTTCATTCTTGTTACCCTTTTTGTTTTGCGTACTAATGCCATAATCTTTCCATGCACAGATTCTAATCTCTAAATGTTTCAATTCAGTGACCTTTACAGATATTTTAATCTGGTAGGCTCCTTTTTTTCATAGAGAGTGTTTAATTAACACTTTGCACTTAGTTCTAACAGTCCCTCTGCTGGGAACAAATAAACAAACAAACTTTTTGACTCTTGTTTTTGTTCTTATTGATTATAAATGATACCTTTTTTGCAGACAGTGATGCTGAGATTTTGATAGTGTTAAATCGGTTGGAGTCTTCTTTTTTTTTAAAAAAAAAAGGTATTTATGAGTCTTTACAATTCATCCACAAATAAAAATGCTTACTTGTATCTCTCTACTTCATCTTTTTGTCACACTCTTTTTCTTCTGGTCACCTAATCTTCTTCTTACAGACACATTATATTTTGTCTTTTACCAGTTGGTTTAAAATGATGATCAGGAGGTAACATAACACATGTTTCTCATTTCATGGGAAATTCTGATATTTTGACAAAGAAAAACCCTTTTGAATTGAAAAAAAAAGATTTCAAATTTCTTGGGAAAATATTGAATGTACCCAAATGTTAAATATGCATAATATGAGAAAATATCATATAACAATATCTATAATACTGATCTTACCTTGATATTTGTGAATTAGTATAATGAACTATGATCCTATTAGATATTTCTGTGGATGACTACTAGACATATCTATAAAGAAAAATGCGTTTTTTTCTGTGACTCAACACTAGTATGTCGTGTCTGTAGAATTATCAGTTGTAGGAAAAGAGGATTTCAGAGGACTTGGTCTTGTACCTTTGAGATAAACAGTTTAGTCATGGATGGAAGAAGACAAACGAACTGAGGCCACAGCTCCTACTAGGGAGAATCTAAACAACAGACAGAATACAGAAGAATAGATTTCACTGACAGAAAGATCAAATATCTATCAGCTTTTGCTAAGGATTTAAATGTCCTTCAAGGCAGGAAAAAGATGGCCTAGAATAAGGATAGGTTGCAAAGCAGTAACCAAGACTTCAGGAAAAAGAAAAAACAAGAGGTGGATAGGGAAATGTCCAATGCAAAAACCAGCACACACTATGTTTCTGCTTTATTTCAGTCACAATGATCAATACTGTATTTTGAAACTTAAAGTTAATGCAAACAATGAATAAAGGCCTATTTAAATGTTCTTCATAGAAAAAAATCTTTCCATTCATCTCTGTGAAGAAGGTCAACAAGCTATAGAAGAAGTATCCCTGAGTGCCCAGGGATATCCTTCAATCATCCATGCAGAGGCTACTGATGGAGTTGGTGCCACATGTCAGCAAATCATATCCACTCACAGTTATGATCACAGGAGGAGGAATGATCATTGCTATTTACAGGGGAATCAGTAGGAAGAGTAATTTTCCCAGAAGAAGGTACTTCTCTCAGAGGAAAAGACTTGCTGAAGACTGATATGTTACTTATCTCAAAGGTAAAGATGCACAAGAACATATATGTTTTATCAAAAGTAAATTCTGTATTTCTTTTTTAATATTGGAAATCGGTTTGAATTAGCTTTTTGGGTATAGTGTATGCTATATTTATATATTGCTGTGGTTAATGACATAACTATTTTTCTTGTACCACTAAGGACAGCTGATCTGCTGAAATCAGATGGGTAGGCACTTTTTAAGTAGTAGCATTACTCAAAATGTTTTAGAAGGGAGCTGGTGAATAATAAAATTATGAGGGGACTACATTGAAACTACAGGGGAATTTAACTTACCAGAATGCTGGACTAACTTCAGTTTGACCAGAACTTTGGAGCATATAGATTTTTTGGATTCTAGAGAAGTAACAGTAGCAGAGCAGTTACTGTCTGTAAGTAGTCTGTCAGGCTGAGGAATGAGAGTCAGAAAGCCTTGGTTCTGTTTTAAAGCCGGCAAAGAAGGCACTTTTGCTCTTTCTCTTTCAAAGTCATTCTGGAGGCAGGAAAGTTCAGCTGACACAGAAACATTTTCACGAAAGTTTGTGGTTGCAAGGAATGCCTACTTCAGTGAAGAATTTCCAACCAATTTCATTCAGGAAACTCAAAACAGATTTATTTTTCCTTATTACAAGGCAAAGAATTTTTTAGTTGATCTATATAACACTGCAGTAGAATACTACTTTCATAACATTTTTAACAATAACAGACACACTCTATTTAACACTTCATCTTGACCTGAACCAGAATTGCTATTATCAATCAGAATTACTGGTAGCATGAGAAAAATTGGTTCTAATCTAAGTGATGTGGTTTGAAATAAGGTTGAATGTATGGCAAGTTCACAGAGAAGCGAAATGGCTCACACTTCACTAGGCTATTTAGAGAAGGATATTACTTGCACTGAGGTAGTGTTGATTCAATGGCATATATACTAAAAATATATACTACTATAGTAGTATATAGCATGTATACTACTATATACTAACAAAAACACTACAGTTTTTGTTAGCAGAGAATAACATCTTCACTTCAAACTTTCTATATAGTTTACTATGGTGCTAGACTCCAGATTTGTGACACTTCTTGACTTGTTGTCCAGGCCTTCTCATGATATTAATATCTGTGTCAGCTGCTGAGTTTAAGATATTTATCCTGTTTTTAAGGTTTTCAGTTCTGAATTTCTTATATATCTTTATTTTTAGACTAGCTGCCTGCCATTTATCATGTAAACTTAATCTTACTATTTCATCATTCTGTGTTTTCTTGTTAAAAACTCATTCATAGGACTAAAAAAGGACATATAATAGATACTGTAGAATTCATGTTTTTATTAATGAAAACATAAAAAAAGCTTTTAATGATTCCCCTGAAAGTATTTCCGTTTGAACTGTGTTTTATAACGATATTGTTTAGTAATTTGCATTTAGTGATGAAGTCAAAAATGGTTGAAATCTGGTTCAGTACTGAGCTTTTATGACTTTTATTTCCACCAATTCTTTCAGGAACTATCTACCAACTCTACAGTGCTGATCTGATTTGAATGCACTAAATTAAAATTTCTTTCTTTCTTATTATATAATGTATTATTAAGCAGGAGCAATTTAACAAGTGTAAGTTTGAAAGATACTGAGTTTTTCAGTTTGAAATGGACAAATACTCTACTTTGATTTTAAAACTGAAAGTTCAAAATATAGAAAAATTTACTCAGACATCAAAAGGTTTGAAAAAGCAGAACTGTAGTTCATGTGCAACACAAATAATGAAGAAACATTTACTCTGTAAACTAAGACAAATTTATTTCTTCACAGATATGTTATTCTTTCCTTTCATGAGGGAAATAAAACTGCAAGATGCTTCATAATGAATGAGGCATGAATGAAGAATGAGTGCACATACAGAACACAATTTTATCAGGTATCAAAGCAGGATTTTTCTTTACCTAGCTATTCTTCCATTTGGTCTTCATCAGAGACTACTCATTTTAATTTTTGAGGTACCAAAAAAAGAGTTTATTAAATAAATATTGTGTTTGCAAGAGGAAAGACTAAACCAGCCAAGGAATTGAAGTGTGCTAAATAGGACTCTTTAGCCTGGAGAAATATGTGCAAGTGGTGGTGGAAGGAGTAAAGATGATGGAGACAGACTCTTTCTCAACAGTGCCAGTGGAAGGAAAAAAGAAGTAAATACAAGAAGTAGAGATTCAAATGTAATAAAAATTTATCTCCTTGGCAAAATTAGAAAGGATTATGGATATTGCTGTCATGTGACATATTCCTTGTGACTTGATTGAAATGCTTCTGCTCTTAAAGATAAATTTTAATACATCTCTGTTGGCTAATTCTAGGATCATTCAATGGAAATTTTCAACCTGTAGACTCTTTCCCAACACTGCCAAGACAGTAATTTCAATATTGGGGATTCCACTAGGTACCGCTAGGTACCTTGGTGTTGTAAAATAGATATTTATATCTCTTTGTTATCTGAGGCTAATTTTCTTTAAGAGGATTCAGACAATGACTCTCTCTCTTTTCTTGATTCTTAAGCCAGTCATGCATGAATTAACACTGATCTAGAATACACATAAGTCTGTATCTTTCAAGAGAAACTCAGACAAAAATTATCCAAATATGAGTTACATTACTTCTGAGCTGGAGAAAACCCAACCAAGCTTAGGAAATGGGCAGAATGAATGGCTAACTTTGTCTTCTCCATTTGTAGATGCAGAGTTTACTTTTTTATTACATAGTGCTTGCTACTTGTGAATTTCCAGTCCTTCTAGGCAGGACTGTTTCACATGTCTGCATTAATTGAACTTTTATACTTACTGTATATGATGTTTTTGTAGCATATAAATATAGAAAAGATAGGTAGAACACTAAGTTTTAAGTATAAAGTGCATGAACAGATAGTGAGTAATGAATATCAGTAGAACTGTGTTAGTCACCAACAATATAAGCAGATCTGTCCAAAAAAATGCCAATGAAACCCTTATCCGACAGAATGATGTACCCTGTATATAATGCAAGTTGCACAAATCTTTATTTTATAAATTCTACAAAGACTCCTTTTTAATATGAAGTTTAATTATTTCATCTTACAGCTACTCAGATACTAACTTTGTATCCACACTAATGCATAAAAGTGCATGGAAAAAAGACCATGGGAAATGTCACTTCTTGAAGCAGTAATAGAAAAGAAGGAAAAACATAAGTGGCAACTATTGGAGAAAGGGCAGATAAAATAGCCACAGGCATTTGTCAAATTTAATTATACAGGCTACACAGGCTTTCTAAAATGTATCATAGTGCTCCAAAGATTGGGTATTTGTATGCTTCTGATAACCTTTTATCTTATTTGGTAACATGTTTATTTGAACTAGTGAGGAAACAATCACAAGAAACCTTCCTTTAAATCTGTTAATTTTATACAAATGGCTGATTACTGTTTCCCTTCACTTCAATGAGAATTTTGCCTAATTATGCTGAACTCCAGTTGTATAAAGGAAACCTGTTATTTTAAATGTGCTATAGAAACAGCCTAGCTTACTACAGCACTTTTGGCAGGAAGAAGTTGTGATTGCTTTACCAGATGCAGCAGCTCATGCACAGTAATAGAATATATTAATGTGCCAATATATGAATGTGCAAATGTGTGAATGTACATGTGACATCAGTCTATTTATCTATACATCTCTTCAAAATATACATATGTGTATATTTGCCTCAGTACAAGAAGATCTGCAATTTCTTTAACAAGAAAATATAAAGGAGGTTATGATGTCAGAAATTTTTCATATGTGGAAGTTACACCTGATGCTTCTTAAAACCCACCTTGATGTCTTAAATTCTCTGCCTTTATTATCTGTCCATCTCTATCTTTTAGATTTGCATTTACATTTACATCCAAACTATAGCCAAGAGGGTTATAGCTATTGCCTTCTCAGCTAACCTATCATTATACTTTCATGGCTATACATAGAATCAGAGAATGCTTAAGGATGGAAGGGACCTCCAGAGGTCATCTAGTCCAACTCCTCTGCACACGCAGGGTCATCTGGAGCACATGGCACAGGGCTGCATTCAAGTGAATTTTGAAGATCTCCAGAGAAGGAGACTCTACAACCTCTCTGGGCAACCTGTTCCAGTGTTTTGTCACCCTCACTGTTAAGACATGTTTTCTTAAGTTCTTGTGGAACTTTTGGTGCTTCAGTTTTTAACCATTTCCTCTAGTCCTATTGCTGTCCACCACTTAAAAGAGGCCAGCCCCATCCTCCTCCCTCCCTCCCTTGAGGTATTTATACACATAGATCAGGTCCCCCCTCAACGTTCTCTTCTTCAGGCTGAACAGCCCCAGCTCGCTCAGTCTTTCCTCATAAGGCAAATGTTCCAGGCCTCTAATCATCCTCATCTCTATCAAATAAGAAAGAAGTGGACGAGCCAATTCACTATGCACAAATAATAATGAGTCTGCACTCCTGGTCACAATTAGTGTGTCTATAGTTAAAGATTGGTATGTGCAGAATATGCATTTTTTAAGATTATAAAATCATAATGAATGCTTTTGGCAGATTTTTGTTGTCAGGTGGAACAGGAAAAAAATAATCAGTCTAGTACAAGAATCATTCTCACCTTTCTGCTTGTGCTTACTACCAGGGAAAGTGTAGGAGCACAGATTTTACATTTCTTTTGGCATCATAACTAACTCCTTGCAGCAACTGTTACAGAATGAAGCAACTGTACTCAGTTGTAATCTACAATACAATAAGTAGCAACCTGAAAGCAAACTCTCTTTTCACTCTAAACATTGAATCAATAATATTACTATGCAATAAAACACAAAAGGAAACACCTACCTGACAAAATCAACTGGTGTTTGCTCAGCCCAAGATTATACCATTCAATTTTAAGTTATACCTACCTATATAGAAATGAGAATGTGATACTAAAACAGCTTTGTGTCATTAAAAATTATTTTGCACCATAAGAGGAACAAATCTGTTTCATTTAAACAAAAAGTGATAAAGTATATTGGGCTATCTGTAGGCAGTGAATTTACATACTCTTTGGGCTACATCAGCAGCACAAAGAACACCCATTTTTTTTGTGCATATAGATACATGCTGTATATGAATTTTCAATATTATAATTCTGTTAAAGTGTTTGGGACAAACTTGGTTGCATATTTGCTGCTTTCACTTGGGCCCACGGTGAGATCTGCTCTGAAACTGCTCTGAAACTGTGAAAGCAAACTACAGACAATATAGCTTTACTATTAGAACTGTCTCATTTTATTTTATAGTCAATTGTTGAAAAGATTTCTAAGACTGTTGCTAAAATAAATGCAAATGTTTCTGAGGCATACAGAAACACACACAAATCCAATAAAGAGCTTAGATGAGTATAAACTCAAAACCAGTTACTGGCTATAGCAACCCTCTCCACTGTTGTTTAGCACTAAAATTCTGTCTTACATGTGCCGCTAATGGCTCTATACAAAACTGACAATTTTTCCTGTAACTATTTCTTTTTCCAAAGAACTAAGGCTTGTAGTTTTCTTATAAAACATGCAAGAAGAACTTATGTGTCAGTGCCTAGTTTCTAATCTTTTTTTTATAAAAATTTGGTCTATGAAGCTCTTCTCAAGGACTAAGTATTCCAACTCTTTATTACCATTACAGTCAAGTAGTCCACTGTTTCTGGTGGGAAGAAGTCTAGTGCCTAACATTATACAATAGTAGATCATGTTGTGTAGTACTGTGGTGATTTTTTTTTCCCTCTTCTACAAGAATCATTGTTGATTTTTATCTGACGGCTGCTTACCACAAAATTGTTTCACAGACCTTCAGAAAAAGAACAACTATAGTGCATTTCATCAGAGGCCCAATTCTATCAAATTGCATTTAGAATGACTACTAAGATGCAATGATTTTGACGCAGGGAGCAGCTATTCACTGTGGGATATAAACATTTAAGAAATGCTAATAGCACTTCAACATACATGTAAAGATCTTTCCTTGGAGACACATTTGAAAACTGAAAATAAACTAGGTTACATTTAAAATAAGATTTACAGATAGTCTTTAAAATAGCATCTAGCAAACATTAGTACAAATGTACTTTTTTTGCTCTTGGCTTTTTGCAAATATTTTTAACAATTGTATACTACATTCATTAGCAATAATTCAATTTCTTTGCATAGTTTTTGTTTTTTTTTTCAGTATACATGAAGTCTTGAAAATGAGTCAGTGTTATGATGAAACCTTGCAGGCAGACTTGGATTAGCTATATTTGTGGTCCAGGTCCTAACTGTTTTTATGAGATGTGATGCAGCTATTCACACATTCAGGATGCAGCCATTTCAATGCCCATCAATTTCTAATAAAGTGACATGCGTACAGGCCTAATAAACATACAAAACATTATGTTATCAAGAAACAGCTAATTAACTCGATAAATTTAAAGTGCTGCTTTTGCACATGAAAACTGATTAGTGACTACATGCATTCCTGAATCAACCTTTTTCCCTTTTACTCTTCATGTATTTTTAACCTAAAATGAAGAGAAAGGCAGTATTTTTGCATCTTTTAAAAAGATGTTGCATTTTCTTATTAATAAAAACCTATATTGTCCACACACTGTGAGTCTACGCATGTCTTATTGTCACCCATTTGTTTCAAACTGTCATGAATAACTGATTTAAATTTTATCTTAGAGTTTTATAAGGATCTGAGCTTTATGCAGAAGACTTGCTGCTGGCAAGGCTGACATAAACAGGTTAAAGCTAGTCTGTGCCTAGTTTTGAAATAGCTATGTAGGAGGAGGATAGGATTTTTCTCTCTGCGTGTGGCTGACTGAGATGTGAACCCATAGCAATGCCTTATGCTGAGTGGAACAAAACTCTGTGTATGGGAGGGAAGGGATTGTAGTGGTAAGTGTTCTGAAACTTGTATGAGAAAAGAATGGGGAGATCAACTTCCCTTTCCCTACTGACATTCAGTATTTGTGAATGTGAAGTTGCATACTTCAGAAAATTTCAAAAATTCTTCAGACCTTCTCGTGCTTTGTCACAGACTAATTTGTTGCTGTGTCATACTCTGATACTGTGCGTATAATCACAGTTGAATCTTTTATAGCACAATCCTTTGTAGAGTATGGAAGGGTGGAAAAATATTGCACAGGAAATCTGGAAAGACAGTAGGATTAGAATCTTGATACAGCTTTCAAAAGCATGTCTGGACTGCAACTTTGCTATAAACCGACTATGAATTTGGGCAAAAGCAAATCCATCTTTTCCCTCTTTGCTCTGCTTCCTTTTACTGAAGCTAAGTGGTGAATAAGGAGCATTCCACTGTGAGGAAAGAAGACAGAAACTTCTTCTGATAAATCTCTTTAGAAGAAACATGAGAATAGCACTAAATCCCTGCCTCTCAAGATCTCTGAAAGAAAATATTAATAACAATGGGTTGCCAGCACACTGGAACAGGAGGTACTCTCTGAAATAGATAAAATATAGAACATAAAATGAGTCTTTATATTTAATTCAGGTACAACTAGCTCAACTGTTAATGATGCAGGCTTCAGTTATACCTAGCACAGCATCTGTACTAGTTTATGTCCTAAAATTGATCAGAGTAAACTTCATATTTAGAGATTTAGGGTCAATTCTATTGCAAGATATATAGGTCAATTGAAATTGAAGCTGTGCTTCTAAAAACTGAATAGAATTTGTGAATAATAAATAATTGCAGATGAATAAAAGGTTTGGGAAACTTAGACAAGAAAGTTGTCTTCAGAAGAGATAGTGAATGGCATGAATATTCAGTGAGGCAGAAGGACATGAAAGCCATTTTATGTAAGAACTACAGAAAGGAAGACTGCCTCTCTCTCACATGGCAGAAGAGCTCATTATGACAGAGGTTCTCCATAATGCTATTTTCAATTGTATGTCTTCTTATTCCCTCAGCAGCTGTTGGAAAAGATAGTATAAAATAGGAAGCAAAGGCAGTGAAGGCAAATTTGGCTTTGTATTGGCTGAATTACAAAAATGAAAAACAGAGAGTGAGATACAAAGGTTCTTTTTTGTGCATATTTCAAGAACTGTGAAGTCATGAGCTAGCATGATCTAAACAAAATGAAAATCAGTGGTCTCACTATTTACTCAATTCTGCCACTGCTTCTGTTTTCCTTCAGAAGAATGGGATAAATTGACAAGAATCTCCATGGTAATAATTACTTTTTCTTTATTTTTCTTCATCAAGTTGATGATTCAATCCTATACTAGCATTCACCCAGCCAAGTTATTTTTTTTTCAAAATACGATAGGTTCAAGCACAGTGATACAGTTGTTTCAGTAAGTAGAAGCTAAATCAAATTAAAGACTGAGCATAAGTTAGTTTTGTAGTTATTACAGAGAAGAAAATGGCACAATCATAATATTAGTAGACGTGAATATAGAGGAAACAATTATCCTCCTCTACTTCAGCTCTGAAGTGAAATATTATCCTGAATTTGCAAAAAGCAATGTTGGATTGCTTGAAAAAAAAAAAAAACAAGCAAAAAAGATTTATGGTTCTAAAATATAAAACCTTTAAAACTTTGTCTGGAAAGAATAAGGAAACAAAAAATATTCTCCCAAAATGAAAACCAGCTGATAATATAATAAGTCTCTTTGTGAATATGTGCAAAAAAAAAAACCTCAAGAAAGACTCATTAATCAGAGAATGGAACAAGTATTATTGAGATTGAGCTGTAGAAAGACACTCTTAGACTGGATATTAAACTTATCTCTTGAAGTACAAGCTCAGTTAAAGGAAAAATCTTCCAGAATCTTCCAGTATATTCAGCACTACTTCAGTAACCTATCCTTTTTTCTTTTTTCATTTGACAAGTGATTTTTTTTTACTGTTTCTCTCCTTGCTTTTTTTTTTTTTTTTACCTCACAGTACTTTTCATTTTCATTGTTGTATTTGCTATCTATATATATGTGGCCCCCCTTTTTGCTTTATTCCTTGTTTGCTTTATTCCTTGACACTCTTATCAGTGGAGCCTAGTGAAAAAACAGGAGTCAATGGACACAAAATGAGATGAGAATATAGAAAAACTTCTTCGGAGAGATAGTAGTCACTGGAGTGCTGGAACAAGATGGACAGAGAGGCTGAACAGTTTCTGTCCTTGAAGACATTCAAAATCAGTTGGATATAGTCTTGAGCAATCTGCTCGATCTTCTTCAGCAGAATACTTGGATTAGACTTAATTATTCTGTGATCCTGTGCTTCTGTGAACAGTACTTAATATCCTCCCTTTTATTCAGACTTTATACTACAGAATGCAGAAAGACCTATAAAGTTGAAGGTTGAACAGCTACATCTACAAATCCATGATGAGGCTTCTATTTCACACTTGTTTGTGATCATTCCACAATTTTTTTTATCAATAGAGAACTTTTTATCTTAAATGCGTAATTCTGTGAGATGTGATGGATGCTTTAATAGATTTTATTGCACTACAGAACAAGACCTTGGTTGTCCAATCAGAACAAAAAGATTAATGATGCTACTCAAGTGATTAGGAAAATGAGTTTACCAGTTTGAATAACGTAGAAGACTAAGAAAGCCACAGGAAGTAGGCTAAAATTTGGTAAAGAATAGTACTTGCTCTGGAACAAGCTCACTACCCAGTACCTACTAATATAGAAAAGAGCTAAAAAGGGAAATTTGTCATGACATATTGACACATTCATACAATATCTACCTTGTCTAGTGGGAACTTAGTAAGCAAATATTTTTCCTCTGACAAATTATCTCATTTTAAAGTCTGGATCAATGTTCAAAGATATTTTTAACTGATTTTTTGGGGGGACAAACAGTACCTCTCCCCAAGCTTTGAAATTAATAAGGGAGGCAGCACGAAAGCAATCTGCTTTGTCTTGCGTGTTGACATTAATGGAAAAATAATGTTGCAACATTGCACTCAGAAGGAAATCATACAAGGAAAATTTTGTAGCTACAAAGGACTAAATGCCAAGGGAACATAATTCTGTTCTTAATGGTTTCCCAAAATGCTTGTTTATTAAACAACAAGTTAATGTCTTCAGAAAGGATATGTATCTCAAATGTACAACATTTAAGATCAAAATATAGACCTTTTTGATGAAACTTAGTATTACATTTTTAAAATAATTTAAAATATTAGCTGCATAACCTTCCAATGATTCAACTGTGCATGGATCAGAGATCACATCAAACATGGTAGATTTCAGGATTTATTTTTAATTTTTCAATGAAAGCAAAGCAACTTCAGAAGACACTGTGGCAGCAGTCACAGAAAATCCTGAGATACTCAATGCCGTTTTGATTCACTTTTCACCAACAAGGTCTCCCAGGTCTTTGTGCAGGAGTTCAAAGAGAAAAGCAACCAGCACTGGATGAGGATCAAGTATCTTACCCATTCAGATTCACCAAATCCATCCAAGAAAGCTTAGAGCTTAATGTAAGCTATGTTCAGTGATCTTGGAAGGCTGCTTTCTATTGTTTTTAAAAAGGTCATAGGAATCAGGAATTATTGACTGAAGAAAGGCAAATGTTGCATCCAAAATATTGCTTCAAAAATAGTCAATCATTTCCGGAAACTACAAACCAATTGTTTGCCCTTGAATAGCTGGGCAAATCATGGAGTGAGACCTCTTAGAAGACATATCTGGCACATGAAGGAGATAATGATAACTGGGAATAGTAAACATGGATTTGCCAAGAGCAAAGCAAGTTTGACCAACATGATGGTCTTTCTATGATGAAATGAGTGGATCACTTTTTAAGTGGAAGAAAGAGAATGCCATTTACCTCAATTTTAGCAAGGCTTTTGATACTGACTCCTGCAATATTCTTGTATTTCAGGCACTACTGTCTGGATAGATGGTTAAAAAAAAAACGGATAGAAGCTGGTTGGATAATCATGCTCAGATGATCATAATCTACCTGGAGGTCATTAACAAGTGGAGTAACGCAGAGATCTATCCTGGGATCTGTCCCATTCAACATCTTTATCAATGACACATATTAGTAGAGAAGGTAATGGAATAAACTCTTATAAAAATTGCAGATTATAACAGTTTTGAGGAACCAGTCAATACATCTGAGGGCAAGAAGGATCTAAACAGGCTGGGTGATCAGGTCAACAGCTATCTTATGAAATTCAGACAGAAAAAAATCAAGACTTGAACCTGGTAAGGAAGAAGCCCTTGCAATAATGACGGCTGAGGCTTGACTGGCTGGGAAGAACCTTTGTGGAAAAGGACACAATCTGTCTAGACAGTGACCTGAACGTGAGCTTGTAGTGTAACCTGTCAGCAAAGAGGACCAGCAGCCTCTTAACCTACCTTGACAAAAACAACCATTAAACTGAGGCATGAGATCATTTCCCTCTACTTATCACTCCTTGGATAGTGTTCAAACACTGTATTCAGTTTTATAAAATAACAGATAAACTTAAATGAGTTCAGTGTAGGGCCACCACAGTGGTCAAGACCTGGAACACTTGCCTTTGAGAATCGGCTGAAGGAGCTGGGCTTGTTCAGCCCAGAGCAGGGTTGCCTTTGGAGAGATCTGGAAGCAGTCCTCAGTGCCTATGAGAAAAATACTCAGAATATAGAGCCAGGCTGTTTGCAGAGGGCGTGTCAGAGGGCGTCTCAGAAGAAAGAGAGCTTTGTACTTCACATAAGGATTTTTTTTTTCAAGTTGAGGACACTCAGGGAGTGTAGCATATTGCACAGAGTGATTGTGCAGTCTCTATCCATCCTTGCAAGTTTTCGAGAACAGACTACATAAATCCATATGCAAGTGTACTTGACTGCATAGCAAATGCTGTTTTGAGCAGAAGTTGGACTAGAGGCCTCTAGAGGTTCCTTCTAAAATGAATTATCTTACAATCTTAAGACTGACTATGCATGGGGGTAGTATTAGTTACTTATACTTTCCATATTTTTCCTTAACATTTCTATATATCCCCATATGTTACTTTGATTTTAATAATGAATAATTATTTTCCATGGGATGGGAATAAAGCTATAAAACAAACAAATAGCAAATTCTATTCATTCATAGGGCTTTGGGATATATTAATTTATCAGATAAGAATGCAAATGTAATGTCTATGTGAATGTGAATAATGTTGTTTTGACAGTAAGTGATAAGGAGATTTTGATGAAATATTTATGAGGTTGTGTTTTTTGACACTAGTGATTGTGAGCGAATATTTTTAAGGTCACCATGATACTGAAAAATGTTGACAAGATATTTATGAAGGCATCATGATCCTAAATATGCATGTAGATACAGAAGTGAGGTAAATTTGAAAAATTCATGACAGAAGTATATCAAGGGCTATTAAGTGCATAGATATAAGTTGTGACTTGAAAAGTCAGACAGCTTAAAGCTGGGAGGCTATACAGGGGGAGTCACTAGATGCCCATGTTATTCTTAAACTCTTTTAAGTTACTGCTGAAGAAAGTAAGATAAATTAACTGGAAGTTCAGTGTGGTCTAATATGTAAAGTCAAACGCAATAGCATATGAAGGTATTGCAAAATAACATAACTAACTCTAAACTTAAATATGGATGTGGATTAGATGATGAAGGCTATATAAAACTATACACAAGCAATGCTGGTTTATCTCTTTCCTGAAAATATTGCCTTTAAAACCTGGTCAACATTTTCTCTCTCCAAACCAATAAAACACACTACTAGAAAGTTGCTAATAGATTTTACAATCTATTTTTATATCCTCCATCTGCACTTGGAACCACTGATCAGAGTTTTCTGAACCAAGTGGTTCAGTACACCACACTGTCCACTGAGTTTGTGTTTTATCAGTTGATCCATTAAAATGTTGTTGGAGATAGTGTTAAAGGTCAGGTTGCAACCAAAGTAAATAATACTAACTGCTCACACTTTCTCTATCAAGATAGTCATTTCAGTGTAGAAAATTCAGATTGGTTAGACATGATTTTATATCCGTGGTGCCCATGACATTTGGAAACAAAGTTCCGGAGGATTTGGCTCATCATCTTCCTAAAGACAGAGGAAAAGCAGACTAGCCTGTAGGTCTTCCCTTCTTAAAGGTAAGACTGAAGAGATGAACCTGGGAGGAGGAGTTTAGATTTGAGAAGGGACCATTATTCCCAATCACAAAATTGATTTTATGCTGTGATTACATACATTCCTCATTGTGACTATACTTGTCACTGCTACTGTTTTTACTGAACTGTAAAGGATTACTAATTTCATCTGAATGATCTTAGAGTAAGCAAAAAATGGGACCTAAATGTATTATCACCTCTTTCAAATCTCTAATATTAAATAAACCACAAATTATAAATACTTACCTAAGTAAATATCCTTTTTTGTTTTGAATATCATAAAAATCTTTTAGAGTGGATTCAATCATCTTTTAAATTTGGACTCCTCGTATGCAATTTTATAGAATTATTTGGTATTTCTTTATAATAAATGTAGAGTTATACAGTCAGGCCAATACACTTTTTTGCCTTAAAAAATTAAACTTGAAACAAATTCTCTCCGAGATACATAACTGTCACTGAATTTCTGTGCTAGATGCTCTGTGCTCTAGAGGAAATAACTTTGCCAGTAGTAAGATTTTTTTTGATTGTCTTTAAAGATATGTCAGCTTAATCATGACTTTCTTATTTTCTTAGTGTGTGATAAAGTCAGATATTCTAATTGAGAAAATGGTTAGGAAGCTTAAGCAGGTCTTAGAAGTGTAGATATGGTCTGCACTGGTGCCTTAGGATCTCATTGCTCTTTTGGATTTAAATCTAGTAAAAAGGATACAAGAACTAAAAAATGTGAGAGGATTTACATGCTAATTTTCACTCTTTCAGAAAAAAAAGCAAAACAAAAAATGAAACACAGAAATCAGACTATCAGAAAATTCCCATGATACCTTCAAATTACCAGCTGAAACCCTGAGATGGCTGGGAGAAAGCTCTGCTGTTATTGATATGACCAAGACCAAAAGGTATGAGAATACACAGGGGAATTCAGAGAGATTGTGACCCAGCTTTCATAATCACCTGCATTACATACAGAAATTAAAAAATTTCTTTCATTACTTGGTCCAAATAAGTTTATTGAGAAAGAATGTTTCTAAGCAATCCTTCCTGATGTATCATTCCAGCATTTAATCAGACCTGGAACTTATTTTTTTAATCCTGTTTTCAGGAGCACTGAAAAAACATAAATTTTGTGCTCCCCTCCACATCATCTTAGATCTTTCTTTTTATTCTTTACATTATGCATCGTCTGCTTCCCTTTTATGTCTTTTCCTGCTGAAGGTCCTTCCTACCTGATCCCTAAGTAAATATCACTAAGTAAATTAACCCAGAGTAGATGTATAAAAGAATAGACAAGCTGAAAAGAGCAAGGAGAGGAACTGCAGGATGAGGAGAATTCTCTTGGAGGTGCTATATATTATCACTGTTGAATTGCCAGATGAATTGCCTGCTAGATTGCCCTATTTCTATTTTCAAAGAATGTTATTCATTTAAATAGCATATTAGAGGCTGCAATAATAAATTCTTTCAGTAAGCTGGTTAGGGTGCAGTCCTTAAATTCTACATGATAGAATTTGTCTTTCATACCATTATTCTTTTTCTGGCCTTGCTCTTGTTTTCTGTATTCTAATCCTTTCATATACTTAGATTTTAAAAATGCTTTATGAACACTTTCATTCTGTATTTTAGCCCCAGAAGTTCCTGAGTGGAAAAAGATGTTTTCATATAGATTGAATTGGAGATTTCTACACATCCAAGAAGAAATCTTGGAAAGCTTGGCAAGCTTTGAAAATGGGAGGCTTTAAAAGATTCAAAATATATTTCCAGTTAATGGCTTTCCTTTTACTGGAAGGAAATAAAATCATCTCATGAATAGTTCCATGACAACTAACCTATTGAGACCACTGAAGCCCCCTAATAACATCAGTAGAATTGCCACTGGTTATGAAAGAAGTTTGACTGAATACAAAGAATCTACAGAATCAAACAATGTTGAAATTAAAAAAAAAATTCCATTGATAAAATAAGTTATAGATCATCTGTGAACACAGCTCGTTAGACTCAGCTTTTCAATCTTCCAGAGTTCTCTGAAGATATCAGAGGCTTCAAGAGATAGTATTTTTGAAGTGATAAAAGGCAAACTTCTTTCATCTTTTAAGGAATGCACTCCCACACACCTATATTATAAGGCTTTTCTCTATGTTACAGACAAGCTATACATTTCATATGAAACTGTTATTACTATTATCTTCACAATGTATCTTTAAACTATTGACTAGCTTAAGTACATAAGAGATACACTTTCATTTCTGTTTTTTTTTTTATTTTTATTATTTTGGTCCCTGTTCCTATCAGTATCAGTTACATTCCATCATATTCTCACTCATTTTACACATTATCTCGGAAGTTTCCAGTGGCCAACATCACCCTTCAAGCTCCATCTTTTAAGAGTTTCTTTCAATTGAACTTTTCACATTAAAATTAGCTCAATTTTTCTTTTTTGACTCTTTCAGCAGACAATTTGATGGCTGAGGACAAATATCAAAGGTTGCGTTATGTCACAGAATCCTTAATATCAGGATTGTAGGTAGTGCAGGTGATGATAATTTTTTTTCTTAACAATAGCTAGCTGTCCAGTCATCCAGTAGAAGCTATAAAAGGAAAAGAAACCCAAATAAAAAGAAAAAAAAAATATTCTGATTGTCTTCTGTTGAATTAAAGCCTTAAATAAAAATCCTAGATTTCAGGTCATTTTATCAATCCTTGACTGCCTTGAGGAGCCAGAATTTATAAACTAATGAGCAAAACATAAATACTATACACTAGTTTATTCTATGACAGTTAATCTTCCTATAGTATTTTTCATATTCTTTAATAGGAAACTGTACCAATATAATTTAGGCTAGATTCTTAAAGTTCAGAAGCACTTCTCAGCATGATTTGTATTTGAAAATAATTGCTTCTGACAACTGCCATTAGACACCTGTTTGCAAATGCATTTTATATTTCCTTAATAGTGAAGAATGCTTGTTGTCTTTTGAACTTCTGGGCACTGGTGTGAGCAATATGAAAAACACACTTTTTGTTTTAACTCTTTGAGCACCATATGTGAGAACAAATCTTGAACTTAAATTACTGCAACCAAAAGAAATGATGAGTATTGGTCAGGCTGAATGTCCTGGTTGATTTTATACGCTGATGCTAAGTTCATTGTGAGTAGTAGAAAAAAACAGTAGCTACATTTTCAATGAAAATGTAACAGTCCAGACTTTCTGGACTGTTGTTCAATAGCAACAGTTTAGATATCCCATCTTTCATACTGTAAATGAAAGCTAAACTCTACCATTTTGCTAGTATTTAGATAATAAATAATTCAGAATATATTATAGTGATTTCTCATGAAATGATTATACACCTTTGTCAAATGATGCATCAGATCACAGAATACATCATGGTAGGCATGCAAGAGAACTAAATTACCACTTGCTATTACCACAAGCAATCATGAATTAGATTTTATGAAAGAGAATTTTTGCATTTTCCTGAGCATCTGAACTGATCCTTGTCTGAACAAGACGCTGGAGCAGTTACTTTGTGGCCTCCCCCCTATAACCAGCTAAAGTTTGTTAATCTGGCGTATCAGAAAACAAAAGAATGCCATCAGAGACTGTTATCTCCTCAAAAACTTAGCATCTAACTAGTAAAAACAGACAATGAAAGATTATAATCATCCTTCTTTTTGAAAGAAAGAAAAAATCATCATTCATTTGAATTTATCATTCACTGTTATCATTTGAATGATGTCAGCTGAAGCTGAGATTTGAGACAGATATACTAAATCTTCCTTTCCATACGCTTTTTTTTTCTCTTTTAACTCCAGATGACTTGAATTAGATTCTTTACTTAAATGGCAGTGATTATTTGAGATGCATTTTATTTCTCTTAAATCAAGAATATGCCAAGAAGGTGCTGTATTTACCAAGAGACTTGGATCAATGTTTGATGCAGTCTAGTTCCTTATTCACAGGACAGTACATTTCTTTCTACTTTATATCTAAACAGTCATGAAAGAAGAAGAATGGAGTGTCCTTCCTTCTTCCTGTTGAAGTTAAGTTGTTCTACAGGCACTGAGTGAGGAGGTCAGAAGGGTCAGAAGAAGGCAAAGTCTTTTTCTGGATGCACATTTTATGAACCTAGTTAAAATAAAATGAACATCCTTGCTCCCTGATTTTCAGAGACTTTAAGCTTGGACATATGAAAACTAATTTTCTTTAGAACAAACAAAGATAACCCTCTGGTGAGCAGGTTAGAAAAAATTATTTCAATGCCAAGCTTCTAATTCTAATCTTTGAATATCTTGACTATTCAAATAATGCAAAGATTTCAAGAAGAAATGCCAATTTTCCCAGACTTTGCTTTAGCCACTATGAAATTGATGAAGAGTTTATATCATGTTCCCATTATGCTCTCTTTTTCATGGGTTTTCTTTTTCCATATATAGGAATATGTTAATACTACCATAATGCTAACTCTAAGAGCTGAATCTACTTAAAACTACTTCTCATTTTTAGACTTTGTCATTAAAATTCTGAGTAAAATCTTAATGTCATTACCAAAGCATGTAATATAAATTTGAATTTATCAGGAAACATTTCCTCACTGTGAGGGTGACAGAGCCCTGGAACAGGCTGCCCAGAGAGGTTGTGGAGTCTCCTTCTTT
>JAUBOD010000001.1:15136896-15173202 GCA_032353885.1 Nothura maculosa
GGGTTGGACTAGATGACCTCTAAGGTCCCTTCCAACCTTACACATTCTATGATTCTATGATTCTATGATTCTATGTAGAGATTTGAATTTTCCAGAGGATCAGTGACTGATCACTAGAATTTAATTTTGGTTCGACTGAGCAGAAGTTTCCATTAGTACTTGAACTAATAAAGTCCAAATTATGTAATTTGTGTCTTTTTTCTATATCACTGGATCAAAATATCCATTTGTTCCCCTAAGATTTTTTTTAATCCTCTAATTCATTCTCACAAGATATTCTCACATTATCCTTCAAAACCAACCCTTTTTGTTCTTCCTTTCATATTTTTTACTCCCATCATTAATCTCACTCCATATCTTGTTTCATTAATAAAGAGGTATGTGCAAGCTGACCATTCAGCTAGTATTGTGGCAAAATTCACCAACCACTCTGTTACCACATTTTAAAACAAGTAATGACAAGAGATCTTCATACTTTTTCTCCATAGAAGCATTAACATAACATTTTCCTTTGAAGCAGATTTCTAATGAGAATAGTGGGAACTTTTATCCCTGAAATTTGCACACTATTTAGATTTATTTTAAATTGGCAATAGGTTCAAGTGATAGATAGATATTAGCATCATATAAGCCCCAGTGTTAGAAAACTAGTTTAAAATTAACTGTGGAAGACAGAAGTGCAACTTGGCAAGAAACAAACTAGATTTTAAAATTTATCCTATATCCAGAGGAAAGATTTCTGTATTTAATTTGACAAATTAGAAAATTAGTTTGACTATGAAGACATATGAATGATTTCAATAAATGCTCTAAGAATGACTAATGCTACTGTCTAATTGGACAATAGGTGGATGGTATATATGCTTTGTGCATGTAAGAGTTGCTTTAGCAAGGTTGATTATGTATGCATTTTACAAGTGGTGATCGGTAAGCAGATTTTAGAGGACTCTATTTTTTTAAAAAATATAATTTTCTATTCATTGTTCATTGTTCTATTCACTTTGGAAAAAAAATCTTAATTCATGTTGAGATTATGACAGGACCATGACAGGGTATTCACATGCCCAAGTGAGATGAAATGAAGAACAGAATTTGACATGTGCAAAAGCAAGAGCTGAAACATGACTTCTTGGATGACCAACAAGTAATAGCTGCTCAGCAACAGAAATACATCATAGTAATGCCTGCATATTGCTGACCAAACAGAATTCTTCTTTTACTATCATTGACAGACAGATTATGATCAGCATGAAGTGAGGAATGAAAGAACTAATGTACTTAGAAAGTAAAACAAACAAACAAACAAAAAGAAACAAACAAGAAACCAGAAGAAATATCATTAAAGTCAAGATTTTTTTCCAAATAGATTCTCATGCTCAGGACTTTTAGCTGTACCTTATAAAATTTGTTAACTGCACACAAGTCTTGTGTCTATCTTTACATATTTGTGAAAGCATAAGACAGTCTGGCATATGGGAAGTGGCATTTGCCTTCACCTCATGTGCAGATTTGTTTTTGATAACTCTATTTTAAAATCCAGGCTAGAAAACTTAAAATGTGCCTTTGGCATATTACACATGGCCTGGAGGAGTACCTATAGGATGATAAGATGCTCATGGGCAGAGAATCTACAGTCTTCAAACTGTAAAAATACAGGGCTGACAAGTCTAATATCTAAGAAGGTAATCATCATAGGTCTAAAGGTGTTAAAAGATAAAGATTTCTTTGTTTGTCACAGAAAGATAAACTATGCATGCAGGATCATGCATAGAACAAAGCTCATGCAAAGAACAAAGAACTAACAGACCTAATTGTCACAGCTAGAACTTCTCACAAATGCCAGCTTCTGCAGAAAGGAGGCAGAACTCCTGACAGAAGCAACTAGAATAAAAGCCTTTACACATTTGATACAGTGGCATGATCTTGTGTTTCTTCCCCAGATCTGCCTAGATGAAACTTAGGGTAGAATACAGGCATATAATCACTAGAAAGCAGGCTATTTTCTACTATTTGAGAAAAAGTTATAACGTTTCAACTTTTCTGCTTGCTGTCCAGAGAATGCTTTGAGAAAGGACATGACTAGTTAATAACAGCATTAAAAGTTCTAGGAAAAGTGTACCGCCTAGAATATCATTTGTAGGTACTTATAAAAATGGAGCAAAAACATGATTCCTGGTCCCCATGTGAAACTGAGGACCATGGGGGAAAAAAAAAAAAATAGATGAGAGGGAGAGAAGCAAAAAAGGCTACATTTATATTTCTGGATGTGTAATCTCATAACATTAAATCGTCAGAAATAAAAAATTAATTTCTTCATTTTTTTTCAGAATACTTTTTTTTTCTTCAGGCTTTATTACTGAGAAAAAGGAGGTTTCTCGCATTTCAAATACAGGCACAAAAAATGTTATAATTACTTCAGCAAGTAGCCTTTTGTCAGAATAATCTAAAATTGCTTCTTCCTTTTTTTTTTTTTTCCCCTGTCACAACATTGCTAATGTCACATCTGCATTTACCCTTGCAGTTGTGCTGTTTTATGTTTTTTGTGTGACAGAGGCACATATCTCAGTGGTTAAAGATATGCCAGACATAGCGCTTCAGAAGGCAGCAGAGATCTTTCAAACATACACTGTACCAGAGCTATCCAAAGCTCTTCAGGGAGCCTCTACCATATGTGTTTAAAAGTATACTTATGACTCTTAAGGGCTTTATTATCAGCTTTTCATGCTTTTTCAGAAATTGGTTTATGCTGTTCTGTTCCTCTTTCTCATTTGTGCTGCGCTGTATTGCCTCACATTTTATTATTTAGGAGTCTTCCTTTAAAAATAAAAGAATATTTACTTCTACCCTCAGCTCTCATAAATAAGTATATGCATATATATATACATACATACATATATACTCAAGCAATACTTAAACAAGAAAATGAGTGGTTTATATGCTTCCACATAGCACAACCTCTTTTTGAAAATGAGTGCATTGCAGTAGAAAATTATGACTGTCACATAGACCTTAAGAGTAAAGAAATTCATGTTTAAATGGAAAATGAGGTCATGCTGAATAAAGATAGAGAGTAGATATGTCCTTTCTATGTACTGTTTAAATGAATTAAAGATGAGTTGACCTAAACTTGTATCTGCCTAGACCTGAGTTTAGAAAGAATTCAGAAGTGAAATCCAGAAAAAAGTTATGTTAAGGATATCCATCTTTAAGAGGTCATTTTCAGAACTGAATATTTCCATTCTAAATGTAGTATAGGGCTTTCTTCCTTAGGACAACCAAAGCTATGTTTCAGATATGTATTACATGTATATTTACAACATAGATAGTGCTCTTTAACAGATAATAAAATAAGGTCCTCAAGGATCTTTGTGGTCACTCACACCTGAACACATTCTAGTCTGCAGAACCATTCTGTCTAGCCAATGCCAACCTACAACACAGTAAAGGAAGAAAGTGTCTGAGTAAAACAATGGATAAATTGCTTATCTTAGAGGCTGCAAGTTCTACTCTTACAACAACTCATGTGTTCATCCCAGTCCTTCACACTTCCTTCTTACATTCACTAATGCAAGTTACCAAACCTCTCTGGTAAAGGGAATGTAAGAATTAGATGCAGGAGCAGCACTTCTAGCAGCATTTTTAGCAGAAACCTATCAATCACAAATATACATAGGGAGAAGGACATCTTAAAATAACTATGAATGAAATAGGCCAATTTCAACAATTTCAACAAATTTCAACAAGGTTTAGTGTCAGGTCCTGCACTTTGATCGCAACAAGCCCACTCAACACTACAGGCTTGAGGCAGAGTGGCTGGAGAGCTGCACAGCAGAAAAATATCTGAGGGTGTTGATCAATAGATGATTGAATATGAGCCATCAGTGAGTCCAAGTGGCCAAGAAGGACAACAGTATAGTTAGCAGGACTAAGGAAGGGATTATCTCCCTATAGTTGGTGCTGGTGTGGTCACACCTCCAATACTCTGCTCAGTTTTGTGTCTCTCACTATAAAAAAGACATGGAGGCACTAGAGCATTTCCAAAGAAGGGCAACAAAGATGTCAAAGGGACTGGAGCACAGACCTTGTGAGGAAACTAAAGGAGCTGGGGTTATTTAGTCTGGAAAAGAGGAGACTCAGGGGTGACCTTATTGCCGTCTACAACTACCTGAAAGGAGGTTGTAGTGAAGTGGGGTGTCAATCTCTTCTCCAAAATAACTGCAGATAGAACAAGAGTAAATGGCCTCAAGCCGGGACAAGGAAGGTTCAGGTGAGACATTAGGAAGAATTTCTACATGGAAAGAGTAGTCAAGCATTGGAACAGGCTGTCCAGGGAAGTGACGGAGTCACCATCCCTGGTAGTGTTCAAGAAATATATAGATGGGGCACTTAGGACAATACTTTAGCAGGCATGATGTTGAAGGTTGGACAACACTATGGGCCTACAGTTAGACTCGATGATCTTTTCCAACCATAATGATTCTATGATTCTATGAAATTGCTAGAATTAAAACACTACCAAAACTGCACCTTGTTGAGAAAGAAATTTAAAAGAAAACACAAATTACTGATCAGGAAATTCTACTTTCATCAGCTCCTATTTTATGCATCTTGTCTTAGGGCATTTATACATATTTCCAAACGTAAATGAGCATGTCTACAAAATTACGAGGAGGAGATAATGAGATTAAGAAGACATTTCTGGAAAGATAGAATTGTAATATGCCTCCAGATCCTTTCAAGATAGATCCAAGTAAAAAGTTGATTAGCAGATAACTATTACCAAAGTAAACTATTCTAGTTCATAAGGATAACCATTTCTTACATTATTTTCCTGAAGAAGGCCATACTAATGTAAAATGGGATTTAAATGTATACAGTTTGCATATTTGAAGAAATATACATGCATACTCCAATTATTTCCTAAAACAAGATTTCTCTGTTCTTACCTATTATAGCTTTATTTATTTAATATTTTTATACTTTGCTATAACAAGCCAACACTGGAGTATATTTCTTAGCCTCCCATGGCATCTTCAAGAAAATAACCTATTTATTCTGTATTTACTACTTCACATTACCCTTAATAAATGTTTCATAATCTCACTTGACAGAATAATTTATAATCCTTATCAACAAAAAGAACTGAACCTAAAAATTACCTACTGCAATTCAAATAGCCCACAGTGTAAAAGAGTCACTTCGAATTATAAAAAGCAAGCTTGCTCCAGTGGGTGATTTTCTGAAGTCTCTCACAAAAATTCTTTAGCCATTTGGACTTCAGTAAATATTATATTTGCTAGTAACTAATAATAACTGTCTTTACGAGAACTTAGCTGACACAAATGTCTCCACTACCTGCTCTGATAATTGCTTTTTGTTGCAATGCAACCTTATTTCTGCAAACAACCACAACACGTTAATTAGCTCTGAAAGATAAAAAAAATCATTTTAAAGCTCATATTGTCCTTTGCTCTCTCCGAATTTAATGTAATCTATGTGAAAGCATTCTTTTTAACTAAATGTTTTGCATGTACCTCACACAACTTTCACTAAACTGTTGTTTAAGCATAAGTGAAAATATGCAGATATTTTATTTAACATCAAGTCGCATGTATGTTACGTCACTCATGATTCCATACATCACTTTGTGAAATTGATTTATGGGTTCTTTTAAAATAAAATCTCTGAAGGAGCTAATATTAATGAATTTGTTGTAAACTAGCTTGAAATGACATCTTAATAGATTGTAATTGTCATGTACAAATGTCTTTTGCAGGAGTAGAAAGTTCTGCAGGACTGAGATATTGATCATTTACACAATGATCCATGTCACAAGCACCTCAGTTTATCATAACCTCATTTCCTTAATGACATAAGTAAGCATTTTAATTCAGGACATATTACAATAAATCAGCATAATACTGCATTGGAATGCTGTCAGAAAGAACTGCTTTGTGTGTGAAAAGAAAAAATAGTTTCAGCAAACACTATGAGGACAGCAGAAAACAGTGTCATCATCTCAATACCATGGCACAGCTACTAAGTTAATCCCTAAGTTACCTCTCTTACTCAACGTCGTCTGGAAAGCTCCCTGGTAGAACAACTAGAAGTTTAGTTCTTTCTCTTCTTTAAATTTTTAACTCTTCAGAGAACAAATTTAAGTGGTATAAGTTGATGTTTTTAAATAATAACTGCAGAGTTGTGTGTAAATATTCTGAATTCTGAATCTTAGTATATCAAAAACTTCTGCTCAGAAAGCTGCCTGGTAAACTGGCTCCAGTATTCTGTGAAGAAAGAGAGAGAGAGAAAGAGAGAGAAAGAAAGAGAGAGAAAGAAAGAGAGAAAAAGAGAGAGAGAGAGAAAGAAAGAGAGAAAGAAAGAAAGAAAGAGAGAGAGAGAGAGAGGAAGGAAGGAAGGAAGGAAGGAAGAAGAAGATCTAAATAAGACAGATCTAAACACAAAGAGTAGCAGTTGTAAAAAGTAGCAGTTGTAGCAGCAAAAAAAAAGTAGCAGTTGTAGCAGCAAAAAATCCCTCTGTTCAACCCTTTATACTCTCTCACTATCACAACAAAATAAAAGATTATACTGCGATTTGATGTTGAAAAAGGAGTAATCAGACTCTGACAGGAGAGATGTGTGCTGGTCTATGGCTGACCAAGGTGGAGATTTTTCACTGATAAGGCTGTGACAAGTATCTGTATAGAAAAATAATATATATATACACATATATATATATACCTTATTTTGCCAATGGGGAATGTTAGCAGTGAAAGAAGAGAAGATAGCTAAGAGATGGCAAGAGAGGATAAATGCCATGAATGGCACGAGAGACATGACTGTGGTGATGATGATTCTGGAAAGACCATAAAACTGGTCAAGGATAATTCTTTTTTTTCTATCAGAAAGCTTTGCTCTACCAAAAACACTCTTTCACATAGTGTGCTGCTATTGAGAATATGTTTATGAAAATGTGAAAAAGCCTCATTTTGACCGTTAGGGGGAACATAATTTTTCATTTTGACATGATTTTTTTCAAAAAAGATTACAATAAAATAATGCAATAAAATTAATATTTTTTGTGTGTGATACTTTAATAATTTTTCTCCTTCAAAGAAGGTTTATATTTATGCTTGGAGGATGCAAAACCACAAACAACCTAACTGCTTGGAAACTGGAGTTTTAATAATTGATGTACTTCTCCCTCCTATCTATCAATTCAGGCCAAGATTTCAGTAAGATTTGTAAACTGCTGTTAGATATAAATAACAGACTAATCTATTATATGCTATGATTTTAATTCTAAATTTAGGGCCTAACATATTTTCAAGCAAAATAAAAATAGAAATGATTCTATGTTTCTCAGAAAAGCCCTGGAAAATATTTCAGGAACAGATACATGAGTGGTGACAAAATGGTTTAGACTTCCTTGGAACTGGTATGTAGATAAGCCACAATCTCAAAATAGTAATAATAAATAATGTATGCCACTTAGAGTTTGGGAAAAGGAAAAGGAATATTGTTCAAAGTCCATCTAAATTTTTAATCAAATTTTGTCCATTTTAGTTATATAATATACCAGTTATACAATACAATTTTGTTAGCAAAATTTTCACCTGAATTCCTAGTGAGAGTCAAGACCAGAATCTTATCTGATGAAACTCTAGAGAAAAGCTTCTTAGGATCAACATTTCAACAGTGGCCTACAATACCATTAAAAATTTTCATATAATGAAGCTAATGAACAGAATAAAAATAAAAATACTAACTTCATAGAAAATTGTTAAGAGCTGGAATTTTATTTGCTGAATAGCTCCCAATAAAAAGATTAATAGTACTTTATTTGGACTCTCAATTATATCATCAACAAGAAGAAAAAAAAAAGAACTGTGTGATGTACATTTTATAAAGAGAATAGAATTTCTAATACTACATTGTTAAGGGGATATTTTCCATTTATATATTAAGTTTTCTCCTTTAAGAAAGCTTTTCCTTTGTCCTTGATGAAGGCATGAAAACTAACCATTTATTGCTTAGAAACCACAGCTTTAATAATAGAACTCAAACTATACATGTTTTCCTTGCTACAGTTCTTTGTACTCTTGGATATTCAAACTTAGAGAGAAACTGTGGATTATTGCCTTCCAAAGCTCATTATAAGATTCTGGTGCTTTTCTAGAAACCTTTGCACAAATAAAAAGCTTGAACTTCTGCAGGTAGTAATTTGTCAGAAACTTGATAACCTGGAGGGAGAATAATTTAATTCTTAAAATACAAGAAAAAATAAAATGTAGTTAAAGGATCTCCTTTAAGTTTCTGAGAATGGCTTGAAACATTCAACTTATGTAAAATTGGAAGCATTGTTTTTAGTTCAGCATTAAATATTTGTCTTCTTTTTCTATGTGGGTGATATTTACCTGAATTGACTAAAGACATCACCATATTATTTTTCTAAGCTTATGAAAGGGAGAAAATTATATTTAGCAATATGGTTTCCCAAGTTGACAGCCTTTTCATCTGTATTTCCAAACTTACTTACATACATTGCTGATAATACTGAAAATGGAATACAAAGAAGTTGTATGTAGAATGGGAAAAGTAACTCATTTGAAAAACTGTTTTAGATTATTTGTTCTATTTGTTCTAGAACTTGAAAGATATGACAATTTCCTTTTATTCTACTAAATTCTGGCAACATTGACACAAGTAGGAGCAGAAACAAAGTTATCTATCTCACAGTGGAAGGCAAATCCCTGAACTAAGTTTCAAGATTTGCATGGAGAGAAGAGAATGTTTCAGAACTGAAACATTCAGTTTTATTTCATAACTGAAACATTTCAGAACTGAAATACTGCCTCTAACTTTCCACCATACCTGCTGGTGGAAAGTTAGAGCTAGATATTGGGGGAAAAATACATAAAAACATAAAATACATTAATATATATAATTAACAGACAATCAGAGTACTTTGCATTCTCCCATACATCCATGGAAGAGGAGAAGAAAGGAAAGAAGTGGAGAGGAGTGGAGAAATAGGGAGAATGTTTCACCTCTGAAGAAAAGATAGAAATTGGGCTGTAAATTCAGTACATTGTACTAAACAATGTCCATCTGCATTGCTTTGACTAGTTAGTAATTATTTTCTTATTAGTAATTATTTTCTGCATATATATTTATTCATTTTAATTGATTTATAAACAGAGTATTTAACATCTGTAAAAATAAACTTTTTCAATGAGCATTTTCTACCTATTTTCTTGAGGGTCCGTAATTTAAAAACAAGTTTCAAGACAAGTGGATTAGAAAGATAAGACAAGCCCTAAGTACTTCCGATTTTTGAGTTATTATTTTAGAACAAAGTGTCATATCTTGGCTCTGCTCTATCAACAATTGCAAAAACAGAATGAGACTGTGCCTCCAGTGATCACTGACGGTGAAGAACTACATTTAGGTAAGATAATGTGCTTTTTATAATGGCCAAATGCCTCCTTTTTTTGTTTGTGCATCACCATTTCTACATCTTCACATTTACTGTCTCTGCCTCTGCTTTTGCCTTTTCTTTATTTCCCCTGCTGATTCTTCTTATTTATTTTCACTATTTGTTTTAAGATACCATAAAAATTTTATTCACAATTCTGTTTTATTTTTCTTAATCTTAATAAGCTTATTAGCCTCCCGATCACCCTAAGAGAACCTTCTTGCAATCCATTTGTGTCTTCATCCTTTTTTCCTCTCTTGCCTCAGGCAATGAATAAATTCAATAGTTGAACAGTTAAAATACTTTTAATTCTGACAAGTTTGGACGACATGCTGTTACTGAAATCCCTGTATCTTCTTCCTTCTCTTTCATTTAATTTCTGATTTAGAAAGACTTTAGATGCCTAAAGCAAGAACTGATTCCTCCTACAAAGAATATTATAAGACCAGCCTGTTTATTCTTCCTCGTTTTTTTTTTTGGAATTCCTTTGAGATTACTGGCCTTCACATATTTTCTTTCCTAAATATTTATTTCTTATTTCTTTACTTATTTCTTATGCCTTAGTTCTGAACTGTCATCATGGTGCTGCTCTGCTCATAGTGTAAACAATAAAAACCAACCAAACAAAACATAAAAGCAGTGTTTCATAAGTCTTTAAGAGCTGAGAATTATCAGTGCTCAGAATTACCATATTGAAACAAACAAACAAACCAACAAAAAGCCCTTTTGTGAAAAGTAAAGAGACTTTTTTCTTTCTGTGTATTGGAGAGTTTAGTTTGTTATGGTCCTCTATTCTTTCACAATACTACCACTACTACTAACATTTTATTTCCTGTGGATTACTTTTCCTGGAAACAGAGTCATTCCATTTTGCAGTTTTGTTTCTCTAAAAAATTACTAAGCTACAAGGACCAACTAGAAGAAATGACAGAAAATATAAAAAAACATCATTTGAAGGGTGTTCAACATTTCTTTAATACTTACACTTAATTCTTATGTTTTATAATAATTCATATGAACTTTTGTGCATGGAGTAGACAAACTACTGTTGATCAATGGATCAATACTATGCAATAGATCAAGCACTATCTAAAGAGTAAAAATACTTGTAGGCAAGAATATTCTGGGTAAAACATTTTTCTTGCCCTTAGAATATATTTTATATCACAAGTAGATTTTTTGTCTAGTAAATAGATTTTTTTTATTATTTTGCTCAAAAGGATGGAGGGTTGTAGTAGGGTAAACTACTAAATACAACTTGAAATGATCAGAATTCTTCTCTGCAGAAAAGATCCAGAGCTGATGTCAGTCAGGAGAACTAGGATTCCTTTCCAACTTGGATCAGGCAACAAGATCCTAGGACAGTAACATTAAGAAAAACTTTATTCAATCTATGCCCCAGTTTGCTCAACTTCCTTTGCCCAAATGTTTTGCACGTTATGGAGAGGCCAATAAATGGTATTTGTTTGCTTGTTTGATTCTACTTCTAAAGGCGAAAATCAGTACTACCAGACAATCAATCTTAACTTTAGACTTTTTTTTCCTCTTGCCTATGAAAATATCTTTATATTTTCTCAACAAGTAACCCGCCTCCCAGTACATTATATGAGTGTTGTGAGGTAAAGAATTGTTATTTTCTTTTGAGTTAATGACACATGTCTGCTTAGTGGAAATAATAAAATTCTTTGTATGAACAGTGAAATCAGTTTCTGGCTGACAGTCTAGTATTAGCTACATTTTTTTTTCTTAGCAAGTCTAGGGCTGCAGAAGTAATCCTACTGATATGTAGGTAGTTAAGCAAACCTGCCTTTGTGCTACTAGCTCTATGCAAATGATGCTAAAATTCTTAATGCAATGACATTTTTGCTATAAAGTTGATAATAAAACAAGCATTTTCATAGAAATAGAGGCATCTAAATTCACATTTATTTTGGCATAATTCATAATCACGCTACATAAACTTCCAAACCAGCCTTCAAAGTTATTCATTAGCTAGATTACACCACAATAATAGGTTTTCTTTTTTGTTGTTGTTTTCTATTAATTTGTCATTGACTTACACAAATGTTGAGTTACACAAATGTTGAGCTGTGAATTTTGCTTAGGGCTATTCCTTTCCACATGCTAGTGGGAAATAAAAACAATTTTAGTTCAAAGAATAGTCTTTAAAAGCAGAATGTACAGAAGAATCCTTTCCTTCTGTTTTCTGTGAGTTCCTGCCACAGAACTCACAAACCCACAGCCTAATTCCCTGCTGATCCTTCTGCAGTCCATTAAAGCAGAAGAGGATTCTAACACATCTCTAAAGATGGTGGTAATTGCCCTGTGCAGTGGTACTGTTACAAACCTCAACTCAAGTTGAGCCTGATTAGTTCCTAATTTCCTAAAGGGTGCAAAGCAGAAGGAACTTCTCATAAATCTTTCCTTCCTTGGTCCTCTTATACACTTTTCTGGCAAAGTTAACTTTTTTAGTTATATAATTTTTATGGAGCAATCCTAACCTTATTGATTTGAGAGAATTGCATTCTCACCGTAAAGTACTGAGTATGAAATAGTAGAACAAGTCAGGCACAACATCTCATATTATCTCTGGTGTTCACTGACCAGCCGTGCAGCTCAGAATATCCGCTTCTTTCTCAAAAACTAAAACAAAATACTAATACCTTCCTTCTTAAAGGGCTAAAGGCTTGTAAAATCTTATCTATGAACCATAGAATCACAGAATGCTTGAGGTAGGAAGGGACCTCTAGAGTTTTGTCCAATCCCTCTGCTCAAGCAGGGACACCTACAGCACATGGCACTTGGTCAAATTCAGGCAGATTTTGAAGGTGGCCAAAGAAGAAGACTAAAAACTATCTCTCTGGGCAGCCTGTTTCAGGGCTCTGTCACCATAACAGTAAAAAAAAATTCTTCCTCACATGAAGATGGAACTTCCTGTGTTTTAATTTGTACCAATTTCTCCTTGTTTTATTGCTGGCCACCACCAAGAGTTTAGCTCTATCCTCTTTACATTCTACCATCAGTTATTTGTCCATGTCTATAAGATTCCCTCTCAGTCTTCACTGGACGCTCTCTGGAAGTTCCCCATCCCTCTTGTACCGGAAAGCCCAGAACTGCACTCTGGCCTCACCAGAGCTGTGCAGGACCCTCTCCCTCAACCTGCTGGCAACATTCCTCCTGATGCAGACCAGGATCCCATTGGCCTTCTTGGCCACAAGGGCACATTGCTGGTTCATGATTAACTTGTTGTCAACCAGGACTCCCAAATCCCTCTCCAAAGAGCTGCTTTGCAGTTGGTCAGCCCTGAATCTATACAAATCTATATGAAGAAGGTTATTAACATTTTACTCTATCTTTGAACTTATTTCATCCTTTTTCTATGCTTTTCCTGTGCCAAAATCGGATGCAATGCTATAGCTGTTGTCTATTAACTGCTAGATAAAGGGAGATAATCGTTTTCTTCAACCTATTGTCTGTGCTCCTGCTGATGCAAGTCAGGAGGCTACTGACTATTTCTGCTGCCAGGTTGCTGTCTACCAGGACCCGGGGTCCTTTGCTGCTGAAGAGTTCCCCAGTCAGTCAGATCACCAGATTATTACACTGCAAAGACTTCTCCCTTTTCCAGTGTAGGACTTTGCATTTGTTCTTTTTGAATTTCAAGATGTTCATATTACATATTACTCCAGTCTGTTTAGACTCTAGTCTAATTTAGTTTAATTTGTAAATTCGGAGAGCAAGCAATCCCTCACCTCAACAGTTAAAAAGATGTTAAGCAGAATGGGTTTCAGAACATGTCATTCTGCTTGTTATTGCCCTCCCTATTTTATTGTAGTGTACAATCTCTGAGCACGCTCCAGAGGTTATCAGGCAACCTACCTGGTTGTTCACCAATCTAGATATCTGAACTGCCAGGGCCTGAACCAGACGCCCAAGTTAGGATAGTCTTACAGATAAATATGGCTTTTCATTTGCAGAAGCACACAGAACTCATCTGTAAATTTCTTCTGTACGTTGCTCATAAAATGGTAACTTTTGTAGGCTCTCAGGCAAACGTTTTTGACCTTGAAGGGAATTTTCCCATCTGAAGCTGGGGGTCTGTCCAGGTCCCAGTGTCAGAGGGTAAGGAAAGCAAGACATACCGGATGTTGCTGCTAACAAGAAAATGCAAGTTTTGCTGATTTGGTTTTATAAAAGCTGGATCCTCTTACAGCAACTTTGGAAATCTCACTTAGGGTTGGACTCTCCAAATCCTTGCTGCAACAGGAGCTCCCCAGAGAGTGCAGATCTGGATAATGGTAATATATTTAGACAATTGATGATGTATCTTTTACTTAATCACTATTCTCTTTCTCATATAGTAATGGCTAAGTGCATTACCTTCTTATTTTGTCCATAGTTAAAACTCAGCACATAGTAAACTTTTTATTTTATAAATGTCTCATTTCATTTCTGTATTATTTGATATTAATACTAAACGTGACCATTCTTTTCCTTGGTGTCTGGTTATTTCCGCCACTGCCAATGTCAATTGGCAAAACAGCATCCTAACTTGGATATAAGAATATGGGGGAAGTTATGTTGAAAGCCTTGTAAAGCCAAGGGCATCTCCTGTTCTCCCCTAGACCACAGATAGAGTTATTTTATCACAGAAAGAAATAAGTTTGGAAGGGCATAATTTGCCTTTGATAAATATATATTGACTGTTCCCAATCACATTCTTCCTCATGTGCCCACAAATATTTTAATCATTGCATGATTTTCTCACAGAGTGAAGTAAAGTTGCCCTGAATACGTTTCTGGATTGGTCAGCTGGACTTTTTTGAAGACAGAGACAACATTTGCCTTTCTTCTTCTCCTTAGAGATTTATCCAATATGCATACCCATTTTATTCAAAGATAATAGAGAATATTGGCCATTTTTCTCAACTTCATGAGATTTGATGGGCTTTTTCTCAGAAAGCTAAGAAAAATGTCCATGACATCAAAAGCTGTAGCATTAAGTGGAATTTACCTTCTGAATATTTTCTCAGAAATGATAGATTTTCTCTCTTCTTATGGTAGGAGTGGACATAAATCTTAATCTGTAAAACTATGACATTTTGTTTGTTTATTTCTCTAACATGGATGGAAGATTTTCCTAGTACAGAGCAATATTCCAAAACAGAATTCCATCTTTACTTATCTCAAACTTTTCAGGATTCTTGTAGTTTATCTTGGTAGTAGGCATTTTTTTATAAACACTGTGTTCTTAAACTCATAGCTCAAGTACTTTATTTCAGTAATCACTTTCTGCTCTCTTCTACATCTTTGTTACAGGTACCAAAATATGGATAATTTGTGTGTCATGAGATAAACTACAATATAAGAGGTTGCTTTTGTCAATCCGTGAGCTGATAATGATATTCTGGAAGTAAAAGCTATCCATTAAAATCATCACTGGCATACAACTTGGCAGAAGATGACAGTAGTGTTTTGAAATAACTTAAAGCCTTAAAAATTGTTTTTGTTGCACATTGAAACAGCGACAAATGTTTCTGTGAGAATGGAATTGTGTCAAAAAATGGTCCTTTTGAATATAATATTTGAAGTTTTTAATTCATGCCTTTTTCTCTGCCCTTATCTTTAGAGATAACTGGAGGGACATCAATTGCAGACATTTCCCTTTTAAAAATTCATTGAAACTAATATGCCTCCCAGGAAACATTTTGGCTTCTGTAAAATTACATTCAGTCAAAGCTGTGGAAGCCAGATTTAATATTGTAAGAGTAATCATCATTCAAAAGAAGCACCTTTCATCATTCCATAAAGATGAAACGCCTGCTTGTAAAAATTTGAAACTCTCAAGATTATTGAATGAGATAGAAGTTAAGATAGTAAGAAAAGTAGGTGGAGTAAATATAATGAATCTGTAAATAATTTCTAAAAGTAGATAAAGAAAAAAAAGGCTTAATTGCTTTTCTATTTTTTAAAAAATATAAATTGAGGGTTAAATCAACAATCTAACCTATTTTTTGATTTTTCCTAAGATAACCCAACTGTGAATATCCTATATCACTGAAAATATTTATTTATTTTTTAAATGAAATAGAAATAAAATAGTAAGGAAGAAGATTCTTCATATAGCCAAGAATAGATTTGAATTATTAATCAGCCTACATGTTACTAAGAATCCTGTACTAGAAGAAAATGCCAGAACTTTTTGTTATGAATACAAGATAGGAATACTCAGTTACTATATGGAGGAATTTGTTATCAGCGTAACCTGATTGTACCACTGGGGTTTTCTGTCCTATATGTGGGGCTGAATATCATATCACATGTTTATATCATATTAGTTCATTTATTTGAGTGTCATTAACATTCATTTTTATTTTCTCTTTCTGTATCCACCAAATGAATCAAATGCAACCAATCTCCAGGTTAATATTATTTTGGGAAGCATTAATTTTGATTCTTATAATTAATTTTGCAATTACCATCCCAATAAAATTATAGAGTAATTGGAAACACTTTGTTTTAAAAATATTCTCCCTGGATAATAAGCTCCTGACTTGAACAATGCAAACTAATGCTGGTCTGATGAAGCATTTCTTTTATAAGTCTTAAAACTTACTTACTAAGGATTTTGGAAAAACTATATCTTGGTAAGAGATTTCTTACATGAAAATGAGATACAACTTCCTTGTATGGAATCATTGATTAAATGTATTGCCAATTATGTACTATCCAATAAAGTTAGAGAGTGTATTAACACTCTACATAAAAAGTAGGTTAAAGTTCTTATGTTCATATGTTTACTTGAAGTTAACTTAAAGTTCATATGTTAACTTGAAAATGACACTGAAATATCTAGGCTTAGTTACTCTATAAGAATAAAAGTGAAAAATAATAAGAATGATTTCTTTTCACCACTAAGAGCAATGCAAAATCTGACCCATACGGTGTTTAACTCTGTGGTCCCTGTGCATGATATATTTCTTCTCTAGATCCACTCTTCAGAGAATGCAGGTCTTCCTCAGTCTTGAGTTACAGTCCCTGAATAGAACTGTAATAACTATGACCTTAGATTAGTCTTCCTTTGGCCAAAATAGTAAGTGATTGTCCCATCTGAATTTACTGTGCTCCTCTATGTAGTATGACTGTGGTTTGAAATAGCTGTACCCTGATGAAACCATGTGTTCTAGTAAAATATTTTGCATCAACATGAGTAAATAATATATTTAATACATCTGAAGGTTTGACATTCTAGAACATTATACATTCTATGTATATTATATGACATTATATGATATATTTTTATCTTTTTTTTTAATGGAATAGGATATCCTTCCTCTCTGTTCCTGTCAGGAAAATTACTAATGAGAGCAAACAGAGGAAAATGATATCATATCTATTGTGCAGTAGTTCTATAAATTTCACCTGACTTTCCTTGAATAAACAGCAATCAAAATTCTTGTTTGTCTTACTCCTATCAATTACTTATTGTTGAAATGTACAGTCACTTATTAGTTGTATTAATAATAAATAATGCATTAATTAATAATTAATTGTTAACAATTAATCTAACAATAATAATGTATTAATCACTTGTTTCAATAAATACATCTGGAGTAAGGAAATGTAGTTAAGATTAAAACAGAGCATGTGTACTTACAGAAAAACATTACAGACAACTACTATGTGACAAAATAGCATGCAAAAATAAATATGCATAAAGGCAAAGTGTACATACAAAAACTTATATAAAAACATAGAGAATACAGCTGTAACTATATAAAAAAGAATGGAATCAGTGCTGATCAACAGATGCAAGAACATGGCACATGATAAATGGGACAAGATTTCCATGAAATCAGGAGGAGGATATATTGGAGCTATACAGTTTTGATTTTCATGGAGATGAGGAAGAGTCAGCAGTTCTTAACATTTTTTTTCCTAGATAGAACAAAAGGCTAATAAAAAAAAAAGATGATTTTCACTAGATGCCATTAAAAATATAGTTTCCCTTAAATAGCTTACAAAGATACTACTGTTGTCAAAGGCTTTGCACACAATATCCCTCTTCGCAGGGATCCTGTAAAAAAAGATTGTAGAGCTTTTGGAGAGATCTATTTGAGGGTCACTAATTAAACAAATGATATCACACTCTACAGATGACAGCAAATGAAGCCTGAAATATGAGGGATATTTTATGTTTTATTTGAAGTATTAGTTTGTGAACACTGTTGAAGGAAAAACTCTTGGCTAGATTCATTTTGATCTAAGCTACTACAACCATATTTATACATTTTCAATGCATATTAAAGATTAGTATTTTTTGAATTTCTACTTCTGAAACATTCCTGAATAAGTTTTATATTCTAATGGATGCCAAATATATTTCAGGTTGGGAATTTTTCAGGGAGTATGAATTTCTGAATTTCATTCTATGACATTTTACTGTCTTCAATATTTGGACCATTTTTGAACTGAAGGCTGAAATAGATAAGTGAATGTTGACAGTACCTGCAAAAAATGAAGTTGTCACTTATTTTGGGGTACTGTGCAAACAGAACTGTTTCACAATTCCATATAGCAAGAGGTCAAAAAATCTTAAATGTAATTCACCATCTGCTTGTCAGAACATAGCTAGAAATACTTAGAATGGCAAGACCTAAGTAATATTTACATCCAATAAAGGGAAGAAAGTGGCAGTGAATATAGGAAACAGATGTGAAAGTGGCACTTGCACTCTAGAAATTACTGATTGTCAGTAGGGTAGTGCTGATTCAAGTCTACATGACAGAAATAGGTGCAATTTAATTTGCAGGGTTTTTTTTTTTTAATTAAGTATTTGTAAAGTAGTCCATGAAGTACTTTATTAAAATATTTTGAATTCTGATGTGCCCACAATATTTATGCATACAAGCATACCGCATTTTATTGAGCTTTGCTTTATTGTCCTGTGCAGTTATTGCATGTTTTACAAATTGAAGTTTTGTGGCAAGCTTGCATTTCGTGGCACGCCTAATGGTGCCATTTTTTTTCCAGAAGCCTGTGCTTTCTTCATGTCTCTGTATTACATTTTGGGATTTCTGACATTATTCCAAACTTTTTCATTATTGTTATATCTGTTATGGTGACCTGTGATCAGTGTTCTTTTGTCATGATTATTGTAATTGATTTGGGATGCTATGAATTGCTCTCAAAGAGACAGTGAACCTAACTGATAAATTTGTGTTTTCTGACTGCTTCACCAACAGGCCATTCTCCTTATCTTTCTCCCTCTCCTTGGGCTTCCCTGTTTCCTGAAACACAGCAATATTTAAATTAGGCCATTTAATATCTGTACAATGATCTCTAAGGCTTTAAGTGAGAGTCTCTAGTCTCTCACTTTAAATGAAAAACCAGAAATGATTAAGTTCAGTGAAGAAGACATCTTGAAAGGCGAGATAGGTAGAAAGCTAAGCCTCTTGTGCCAAATGGTTAGCCAATATATGAATGTAAAGAAAAAAATCTTGAAAGAAATTGTTACTCCAGTGAACTCATGATGATCAGAAAGTGGAAGCCTTATTATTGACACAGAAGGTTTTAGTGGTCTGGATAAAAGATCAGTCCTGCCACAACATTCCCTTAAGCCAAAGCCTAATCCAGAGCAAGTCCCTTTCTCACTTCAATTCTATGAAGCCTGAGAGATATGAGGAAGCTGCAGAGGAAAAAATTTAGGCTAAAAGAAGTTTGTACATGGGATTTAAGGTAAGAGCTTTTTCCATAACATAAAAAGCAAGGTGAAGTAACAAGGGCTGATATAGAAGCTGCAGCAGGTACTCCAGAAGATCTAGTTAATGCAATTGATGAAACTGACACCACCAAGCAATATATTTTCAAAGTAGACAGAACAGCCTTATTTTGGAAAAAGATGCCATCTAGGATGTCATCTTAGCTACAGAAATCAGTGTCTGGCTTCAAAGCTTCAAAGGCCTGAATTACTCTCTTTTTAGGGGCTAGCAGAACTAGTGACTTTAAGTTAAAACCAAAGCTCATTTACCTTTCCAGAAATCCTAGGGGCTTTAATAATTATGCTAAACCTACTCTGCCTGTGCTCTCTAAATGGAACACCAACGGCTGGATGACAGCACCTCTGTTTTACACCATGGTTTACTGAATATTTTAAGCTCACTGATGAGACCTGCTGCTCTGAAAAAAAGAATCCTTTCAATATATTCCTGCTCCCTGACAATGCACCAGGCCACCCAAGAGCTCTGATGGAGATGTACAGTGAAATTAATCCCTTTTTCATTTCTTCTAAAATAACATCCATTTTGCAGCCTATGGATCAAGGAGCAATTTTAACTTTCAAGTCTTATTTAAGAAATACGTTCCATAAGGCTATAGCTGCCATAGACGATGATTCCTCTGATGCATCTGGTCCGAGTGGACTGAAAATCTTCTGGAAAGGATTCAGCATTCTAGTTGCCCTCCATATTCCAAGCTATTTTCTCTCTTGTATGGGGTATTTTTTACTCTACTCATATTTGTTCTTTTCTCTAACAGATCAAAGAGCGGAAACAGGCTGCTCTAGAAATATACTTGTTCCTAGAGTCCGAGATTCAGAGCTCCCCATGAATTCAGCAAAATCTCTATAAATTACAGCTGGATTCTCATTGTTACATATTAAATAAATTATATCACATATTTTAAACTGTTCCAAGTAAAAATTCTCCGAAATAGTTACTGGTTATATTTAATGGAAACTATGAAGAAATAAAACGTAGCTTACTTGAATATATAAATCATGTAATTTACCTGCCTCTGGATCTGTGAAACTTTGGAATGCAGTTCACCTATTTCTGTTTTTTTTCCAGTTAGGAATACATTAGTGCAATCATAGTACCTTTTCAATGTAAATATTGAATAAAATAATATTTTAATAAATGCTTTTGGACTCCTAAATACCTACAAAGGGTTAGATAAAATAATAGTGTAATCTATCATTTTGCACCTTAGTTCTGGAACCTCATTGTGACAGAGATATGTTTTTTCATCTCTATATCTCTTATTTCTAAGAAGCAGGAGGAAATACACTCTTTATATAGTCTATGAGCAAGAGGTATTACTAAAGATACTTAGTGCAGCTGTAAAAAGTGGATGTTTAACAGTACCTGTAACATTATTTGTTTTAATAACAAAAGCCAGAAAATTAAATTTCACAAAAAAAAAAAGACCTGAGTTTTAGCCATTGTGCTTTGAAGCACCATTATGTTATTGTGTTGTTATTAGTTTACTAAGGGAGAACAGCTGACACTTTAGAGGTTATGCTGATAAATAGCAATAATTTTATGCTATTTAAATAAACGGAACCATTTGTACCATTAATTAGTGTATTTTTAGAATGATGTTGCATTTGAGAATTAATGTATATATTTTCCATACTATTACAGAAAAAAAAAAAGAAAACAAAGAAAAAACATCTTTGTCTTAATCTGTACATGTGAAAAAAAAAAACTGTGATAACCTGGTAACTACTACAGACTAACTTCTGTGCCACTGAGTTTATAATGTGATAATGAAAGGACATGAATGAACTTTATTTGAATAATAAGATTGTAGGGTTCATGCTGTGAAAATGCTGTGAGTGTTCTACCTTAACTTTTTCCATTAAAGGTTTTATTGTAAGAATCATTTCTGCTCCTGAAAAAGAAATAGGAATAGAAAGATTTTTTTTCGTATAGCACTGTTACTGACTTAATTATAAGTTTCATATTTGACAGAAGAATAGAATATGAAAATTTTCATTATTTATTACATAGTTTTTAATTTCTGGATTATTAAATCACCAGTAAGTCACTTGCATAGAGGAAGAGAGATCTTAATAGGGCAAGGACAGACAACCCATAGTGTTTTCACAAAGAAAATAAGTTTTCACCAGTTGCTTGGTGCAGCAACTCAGCCTTCAGGAGAGTGCTGACTGTGCTGGTTATACTTCCCATCCAAGAAATACCACTGTTTTCAATTATTAGCTAATGTTTCAGTTATTTGGTGTAACTGATACACAACAGATAAACTGAGGAGCTATAAGAAACCTTTTGGAAGACATTAAATAGTGTTGTTTGGCCCTGAGTTTCAGAAATAGTTCTTTTCTAGTACCTATTTCTTTTACTCTGTAAGCACATGCACAGCAATGCCATGTACATTCTGTGCTTTTCTTACAAGTTTAAAATTTTAATGTCCTCCAACATCCATTAAAGGAGATTTTTATTAAGCAACATTTAAATAATGGATTAATTCTTATTACGAGAAAGTTTCATGGGAAAACATGGTCTCAAATGACTTCTACCTTTCCTCAGCATAGTTCGGCACAATCTAAGGGAAACATTTTCCATCTCTAGAAGGGTGAGTAAATGAATTAGATTTAAAGGTGAAATTACAAATGAAAATAAAGTAACTTAAAAACAAATGCATACAACCTTTCTCTCAATTTGTTCCTAACCTCAAGGAAAAAGAAAAAAAAAAGGAAAATAAAAAAATAAAGCAAGTTTGAATATTTTTAAAGGTATTCTCTTTAGGGTTAAGTCCTTACTGTGATAAAATATGTTTATTGCAAGCTGAGTTGAGCATAAAAGATGTTAACAGTGGTTGCCGTAAGGGTTCAAGTCCTCATGCTGAAAAACAAATATCTAAACAATTCATTTAAAAATCTTTCTAGCCTTAAATTGTCACTTTGCTATTGTAAGTATATTTATTGCATATACTGGCACAGATTAGATAGAAAAATTGATCCCTTTTCTTCCACTTTTCTCACTTATTTTACAGAAATATGCCCCTGAGTAGGTTAAATTGTTCTTCTGTTTAACATCCTTAATTACTAGATTTTTTTTCTGAATAAACTAAAATAAAATTCATCTTTCCTGGAATCTTTATTTTTTCAGGACTGATGTGACCATATCTAGTTAGTGATTGCTTTGGGCACCCAGTGAGGCTCATTCTACCTTGCACTGCATCATCACAAAACAGCTGAGGTTGGACCTTTAGACAGCATCACTGACCTAGGTCACTGATCAGTCAGGTTCACCAAGACCAGGTTGCTCAGGACAACTTTTTCAGCAAATAGAGATTTGTGGAACAAATGTATGTAAATGGCATGAAACCCCATCTGCAGCACTGTGAGCTCCAACAACCATTCCTAGAACTCAAGGGAAGGTTCCACAAGTCACAGGAAGAGGTCTGGTGGCATTTCCTTTGTGTCACTTTCCTTGACTGACAGCTCTCTCAACCATTCCTGAGAATACAGCAAGAGAAGATTCCCAAAGACAAGGAGCCAAGAAATACACCTGTATTTATCCTATATCTTAAACACTAAGTACCTCTGTTGGACAGTCCAGTGCTGGAACTGTGATTGGTGATCTCTTTATGTCCCTTTGTCTCTCTCCTTTCTCTTCAAGCTCTTAAGTAATGTAATGACAACAACCTTGGTTTCTCATACAGCCGTATAGCTTAGACAGATATAGCTGTTAGAGGATCAATGTCTGCAGAGCATCTATTTGTTAAAGTTGATGTTTATGCACGGACCCTGAGTATTGTTTCTCCTTAATCCACACTGAGGGGTTTTGCGAATCTGAGTCACTCTCCTTTCTTGCATATGATACGTGACAGAATCCTTTTCTGTCCTGATCCTTTTTGATCAGGATGGCACATACATGAACAAGATACCAGAAAGAATTCCTTCAAGGTGAAAAAAAATGATGCTAGATATGCCTTTCAAGGAACAAGCAGAATGGCACCTATGTGGTTTGGATAATTTGGCAGCTCTGATGTCAACTACTTGCTGGGGAAAATTAACAATAGATCATAACCTTTGATTAAGTTTATCACTAATTTGTTATCAAAGCATTGTCGTTGTGTGACATAATCTTCTACACTTGTAAACTGTGGTAAGAAAACTTAAAAACCTAAATTAAAACGTAAATGTGGTCCCTGCAAATAAGCTAGTTATATAGGGATTATAGTGCAAGTAGATGGAATCTCGCACAAGGTAGTCAAAAATTGTCCTACATGAACATTTTTGTGAGGAATAAGAGAGTAAATTGAAAATTTAGATTTTAAATTTGTAGAGGTTATTAATCCTTCAAGTCAAATACCAGCAAAACAGGAAACTATAGGGATGGGATCATACATAAGTCAAGAAATGTACTACCTATATCAGAATGTACACAGGAGGTGTCCGTCCTCCCTTAGATTACCTTCTGGACCACAATGGTGTGTCAGCATTTAATCTTATAGGACCTGTATTGGTCCAATACTAGTACCAAACCAGTATTGGACATTTAAATAGCTCCAATATAAAGAAGCTACATTATCATATATCAGTGTTTCTGAAAATGGAGTATGTTGATTTTGTCTGTCATTTCACAGGAACACTGCAGTAATTCTTGCTTCTGTGAAAATGATCAAGAAATATTTGCTTAATCATTCAACCAAGCAACAGGTAACCTTTTTTTTTTTTTTGAAAACAGTTTAATGGAGAAAAGAAAATTGTGAAACAAATATTTGAGAAATAAATACATTAAATAATTATTTAAATCACTGCACACCTACTGTATCTGTAACCAGTAAAAAGTGTTATAGGAGTTTAAGATGAGAACAATATTTCTCTAAAGAAAATGGAAATTATTCAACTTGGAACAGTGATTTTAATAGTTTATTAATGACAAGGGCTAGAAAGATAGAGTTTAGACTTACGCTAAATAGTTTAACTGATGAATTTTCAGAGTTTTGTTTACATAGAAGCTACTGTGATCTCATTTTGAGTATCACACAGCTGGTGTGATTTGTTTGCATATCACAAAATGAGAAGTACTGGGAATAAAATCAAGACCTAAATATAATATTTTTGATCACATTAAAGTTTTAATAAATCAAAATATTTCAAGAATACTGTTCCCCAAATTTGCCTGTAATAATTATAAAAATTTATCTGCTTAACCAGAAATTAAAGTTCCTGTTTTCAATCACAGACAAATGATTAAGATTGCTGCTGCAACAAATAAAGAATGAAGAACATATTAATATATTAAAGATACAAATTATGACATCTATACTGAAACATGGGCTAGGCAGATATACCATGAGCTTGCTGTAGGGAGAAAGGAATGATAAAATAAAAAGAAATAGACCCAGTGGAGGCTATGAGGATTTTGTTCAACTCTGAAAGCTATTGAAAAATTCTGTACTGGGAAGCACAGCTAGATGAAAGACTCTGCTGTTAAAGAGAATGAGGATTAAGATTTACTTTTCCTTGTCTACTGGCAGTAAGAGCCTGCTTGTTAAAGACATGAAAAGTTAAAAAGTGAAGCCTCTAAGAGTTATGTTATTCTAATGTGATACTTTATTTCCCTAAAATGTTAGCTTTCTAAACTGGATATCAAAGTCTTCTTGTTTCAAGTTTGAGGCTGAATGCAGACCATTTCTGACTATGTTATCTTTCTTGAATTAAACTGATTACAAATATCGTAACATGACAAGCACTATTCACAGTACTGTATACAAAGAAGAACATAGGTTGAATCTGAAAAAAAAAGGCTGCTGTTTATCACACTTTTGTCATCCTTAGCTTAATGCCAACAAGATCAGGACCATGTATTGTCTGTAAAATAAGCACTACTATGGCTGCAGTCCGCATTTTCCAGAAAGTAAAAGATTAGCAATGAGATATGGTATTTAATATTGGAAAGTTAGAGCTTGATAAGAGCAGTGCTGTGATAAATAAAGCACAGATGAAATGACAAGATTATGGAATCACAGAATCACAAAATGACAAGATGGTTGACGTGGGAAGTTGGAAGGGACCTCTAGAGATCATCTAGTACAATCCCCCTGCTCCAGCAGGGACACCTAGAGCACATGGCACAGGGTCGCGTCCAGGTGTGCACATTTTTTTCTTTATAGCATTTTCTTGCTTCCGTTTTTTCTAATTGAGTGGAAACAATGTCTCTTGTCAAGAGGAAATGCAGATGTTTTGGCCTACAATGCCACTACTTTTCAAAAGTTATTGTTTAGAAAATATATGTCCAACTTGTCAAAAGTAGTATATCTCTTTATATGGCAGGAAAAAAAATACTGAAGGCTTAAAACACAGTCACACTACTATGTCCTCAGAGTTGCTCTAGTGACACACTCAACATTTATAGGTCTAGACAGACAGCCACTCTACAGCAACTTTCTGGTATCCCAGGTAAATCATTTACAGACTGCCTTGGCATTTTGCACAACATTGATTGTAGATACACTAACTCTACCTTAAAAAATCAGTTTTCTCTGCATTCGAGGAAGTCAGAGGCATTGAAACTGATTCTTAGGCCTTTCTAGTTTCTGTGCAGCAACAGGATGAGAATCAGGCTAAGTCTCTTCTCACTTCTACATACATTCAGACTTCATATGCATACTAATAAGTGCAGTAAAGTGTACTGGAAACGGTCAGGAAGTTTTCTGTATTTTTTTCACCAAAAATGTCAATTTGTCAAAACCCAAATCATTTGTGTGTAGAGACTTTATTTTGTCAATTTTCCATTTCAGTTTTGTTATTAAATTAGTTTTGACATTGCTTAAACATCACATGTTATCAGTTTGATGAAGTGTGAGGTACAAAACTTTTGAGTTTGATTCATACAATTTTGTTTCAAAATATAAGTTAAATAAAAGAAAGATGAAAAGAACTTAAATACATTAGTTTGCCTTGAAAATAATAAAACAAATATTTTCTTTGACCAGAAGGGATAAGGAAGATTGTTCCACTACACCTCTGATAATAAAAATAGCAAAATAATCTCATAAAGTAGGACTCATTTCTCATTTAGCCTATGATGAACAAAATGATTATTTTCAAAATCACTGCTTGCTGTGACTACTTTAATTTTAAATTGGACCTAATGAATAGAGAACATAATATATGCAATTCAGTTAGTGGTGGTTTATATATGCATTGATTTCTTGATTTTTTGAAGGAAAATAAGTGAATGTACCAATCATAAATCTGTGAGTCTTGTAAGCGATTAGTGAGATCTGCAATTTTTCTTTAGGCCGTTGCTGTACACTAATATTTACCTTTTAGTATCTTTTCCAGATAGATCTCTATACTCCGTATACATGATTTTAGCACTGCTGAAATATTGGTGGCTTACCAACAGCTGGATAATTCATTGCATGAAAACATGGATAAGAGAAAAAGGACCATCGACTTCAGCAAAACAGCAGAACTACTCAGACTCTGCAAGGAGAATACAGAATTGATGCTGCCAAATAAACATTTAAGGGGTTGTAAATGTATGAGAAGAATTAAACTGAATGGAATAACATTTGGAAGTGCAGATTAAAAACATTTTGTCATGCTCAGCTATATAATGTTCACAATGGTTCATTACACTCTGCTCTGTTGATATGAAATGAAGGGTATGTTCACCCCATAACCTGCAACATTAAAAAATGATTTTTTAAGAAAAATTATCAAGACAATTTTTCAGTCTGTCCAATATACTTAATGAAAATAGAAACAATCACTGTTAAAATTTCTGCTTAATAGAGGAGTTATCTGCATGAATCATATATGCAGGATGTCTGTGGATTGCAGCCTTATATCATTTTATACATAAAACACAAAGATTCCACTTTATCTATTTCATGTGGGCAGAAACTCACCAGATGTGAAGTCAATCAAAAAGAAAAAAGGATACAGTCTAAAGAATAAGTTGAAAGACTCCTCCTGAGAAGGTTAGGAGAAAATCAAAGCAATTTCTCAACAGTTAGTACTACAGCTGAGTGATAATATACCAATTTTTTTTTTGTATATAGTTCTTCAAGTTTTAAGGAAAATTCAATTTATTGTGTAATACAGCATCCAGGACATTTTATTCATATATTACAGCTATTCAAGAAGTAATATTTTCCATTTCAAGCTTTCATGTTGAATTTTAGAAAAAGAAAATGTTAACTTTGCATGTGTATTTATGTATACCTACATGTATAAATATAGATAGTTTTATTTGCATTCATTCAGAGAATACTGACAAGCCCAAAGAGTCATTAAAGCTGAAACTCAAAGCATACAGTAAAAAAAAGTAAAAGTTCAGCACAAAAACTACAGTAGGGGACAAGTTATAAAACGTATTCAAATACTTCATACGATGTTTAAAATCATGCTGTTTTTCAGTTCTTCCATTGGCATCCAAGGAAATTGCAGAACTCTGAAAACAATAAATTTCAGAACTAAGCTTATTCTGGAGTGGTCTGCTGGAGCAGCAGCCCTACAGAAATGTTTTTGAAAAACGTACACATAGCATTTTTGAGTATGATAATGTGATTTATTTAAGTAGCCACTGTGCTCCTCCATCCTGATTTACTTCACAACAGTAAAAATTCTGCAGGTGCTTTTTCTAACACGCATATTATTTGCTTGCCAGTTATGTAAGATTCCCAAAACTTTACAAATGAAATTAACCCTTCATATAATAGAAACCATCTTCAGTCACACAGTATTAGAAGCAGAGAGGTGAAGATACCTGGAGTGGCTTCATCTGACAAAATGCCACTATCACTGGCCACCACTGAGAAGATTTTGGCCCTTGCTCTCTACATTCCCTTTTCATGTATTTATACATATTAATCAAATCCCTTCTCAAGCTTCTCTTCTTCAGAGAAAACAGGCCTAACTCACTCAGTCTTTCCTCATGCGAGATGCTCCAGTCCTTTAATCTTCTTTGTTGCTCAGCGCTAGACCCTCTCTAGAAGCTCCACATCCATCTTGTCCTGGGGAGCCTAGAACTGCACCCAATACTCCAGGTGCAGCCTCACCTGAGCTGAGTAGAGGGCACAATCTTCTCCCTCAACCCAATGACAATACTCTTCCTGGAGTCAAATGCAATGACACCTGGCTATTTCCTGCAGATAATCTGAATGTGTGTTTCTCCAAAATGTTATATATTACTATGTGAGTATTATATTCAAAATTGAATGCAACAGCATGGAAAAAATATTATTTGACATCTGGTACTGATTTATATTCGTTTTTTTCAGTTAAGCTTAATGTGCTTTTAATCAACAGTAGTCAACACTAAATTTGCACAGGAAATCAAATGAGATCTAAGAGTGAACAGAAGCATTAGCAAATAGAGGATCTTTTCATCATATATCTGGGAAGTAACTGTTTTATCATCTGTTTCTAATGAAGATAAGGTCAATATATTTGATTCCCCATTGCATTAAACCAATTTATATATGTGTCATCCTAATGAAACTGATGAATTTACAGCAACTCAGAACTGGATCATAGCTGAAATGGATCATCATCTTTGTATGACAACACAGTAGAGATCAGCTCCCCGTAACACTGAATATTGGACAAATGCAGAGTAAAAAGGAAGTTTCTGCATTAAAGGAAACAAAAGCAAGTGACTGTGTTAATTAATCATTGATTTTTTCTCCAACATCTAAGTAGTACTTGATCTGAAGAAATAGCAGTGGCAAGATGGAAAGTAGTCCACAACAGAGTAAGACAGAGCTCTGTATTAATCTGTTTTACATTTTTTTCTCTTTTAATTTTGTATTTATTGTGTAATGAAACACATAATGAAGAACAGCAAGAGAAAACACTGCAGCTAATAATTTTAGCCTCATCATACTGAATATAAAACACAGACAACTATGAAATTGGACTCTTTATTTTCTCCTCATTACCTAGCTGCAGGAGAAAATACCTGAAATTACTGTGAAATCTGTCTGGGTCAGTTTAGATCAGTTTAGATTTAAGCCACCTAGAAGACTGAAGCTCAGTTTTCTGGAAAAAGACAACAGTTTTTCAGGGTTACTTATGTCACAAGTATCCAAATAAATGAAAATGAATAACAGAGTTTACCAGAGCAGATACCAACTTGTCTTAGGTATTTTGATCATTATAATCATACAATATGCTCTCTTGTCATAAACAGTTACATAAATATGTAGAAAGGATTAGAACTAATTATTTTTGACATAAAGGATTGTTAAAAGGGCAATTAAAACATACTCTAAAGCAGCATACATAATGTATACATTGAGATGTCATGATGTTTTTCCTGACCGTATTTAGTAAATAAGAAGCAGTGGAATGTTATGTTGCAACTGCTTTTAGATGGCCACAGAGAGCTACTTGGACTGTCAAAAAAGGAAAAATCAATAACAAGTGCTTGAAAACAGCAAGAAAGACCTCTTTGAAAGCGATAAACATAATCTACCAAAGTCAAGAAACATTCTCTACTTTGAAAGAACAAAATAATAGACTTTCTGGGCGAAATCTTAAATGTACAATAGCTGCATAGTCAAGAATAATTCCTAATGAGAGTTAACAAGTGAGTAACAGACACTTTCAGAGTCTAAAAGACATGTCAGAAAAATAACAGTATTTTATTTCTCACACTCATTAAACCTGCCATTTACTCTTACTTTACAAGACTGAATGGAGATGATGGGTGCTCCTCTTCCTCCCTCAGGAAGGAACACTACAGGAAGTTCTGTGCATTTCTAAGAACTGCATAGAAGTTACATTTCACCATACAGCTATTAAAAAGTGTTATTCGGAGAAGTCTGAGAACATATAGATATGAACAAATGAGAAAGCTATAATTAAACACTGAGTATTTAAATATGGGAATTTCAAAGCATGGATATGCAGATAATGTAATGATTTCTATTAATTCACATTAGTCATATTTAATTAGGGCTCCTTATCATTCAAAAATCCTGTTTTCTCTGAAATTAAGAAAATGATTAAAACTATATTATTCAATTTTAAGTGAGTAATTCTTGTAATTGTTTGTATTATTTTTGGTATTACTTTCACACTTTGATAATTTCAGTAAATTATTTTTACAAATCCTCACATTATTATTTATTTATTTATCCTAGTAGATAGACTCTTGAAAAAGCTTAATAGGAAATCTGATCAAATACAGCCTGATTTAAAAAAAGAAATGAGTATTTACTTTGAGTTACCTCAGATCTTTCATAAATTACAAAATTTTTGTAATTACAAAAGCAAGAGAAACATTAGAAGCCATATAACAGAAATCCTTTCAGAACACAAAAAAAATCAGAAAAAGTAATAAGTACCTGAAAAAATGTGTGCCACTTCCTCCATGACACTTAAGTACATAGTCTATTACTCAGTTCCTTGCAGATTTGAGTCTTATATACAGCATGAACATAATGCATGTCATCTGTCCCTTTCTTACATATATATATTTTTACCACCATCTATTGTACAAGTAAAATACATTGTACAAGTAAAATATTTTATTTTACACTGTATATCTCTATTTTATGGAATATTTCTATTTAACTGCCTTAAATATTTTTATTTTTTCCATCTTATTTTGCCTGCAATCACTTTTATCTTCATTTTTAATCCAGATCTTTGACTTGTCTCAGATTATCAGTATTTAATTCTACTATCAAGGTGTGGGAAGGATCAGTGACTAGAGTACAAATATTGATGTAATCATTGGAATGAGTGGTAAAAGCTCAGCTTCTCTTTGCCTTCTGGTCATGTGAAACTGTCAATGAAATTAATGAATCTTTGGGCTATCTAATGGTATCTGCATATAAGCCTCATGTTTTGGGCTATATGTGAAATACCCTTTGGAGCTTTTTACCAGACATGGACAAATTTTCCATAACTGAATTGTACATGGTATATTTCCCCAGCCAAATGCTAAATAATGAAACAAACTCCTTATATTCACCTAGGAGAGAGATCTCACGTCTCCTCCAAAAATTTTAACTGTTTCACTTCTTCACTGGAATAAATTACTTTCTGTCTTTCTGGTACTATAAAGACCTATGAACTGATGTGATTTCAAACTATTTGAAATAAATCCTTTTCACTGAAGATATCAGTGAAAAGTAGAACATAGTTTTCTCATGCCTCTTTGTAAGCATTCCATCTCCAAGGCAAACCATTGAAAAGTTCCCAAACCATATCAAATCCAATTTCAGAAATTTAACAAAAGATAGACCATCAAAACTAATTATTATTTTGCACACTTCAAGAATGTGTAAGATCAGACTGAGGAATTATCATTGAATTAAGAGATACTGAATTTGCTATTAATCAAAATGTCAAAAAAGTATCTTTTTTCTTAAAGTGAAAAACATGTAAATTGATCAAATTTTATTTCTCTTTTCCATTCTACATAACAAACACAATAGGTAGGATCAAGAAGTCTGCACACGTTCCCCGATGATTTGAAAAAGGGAGACATTTTATCCAAAGAACATTTGAATGCATAGCAAGCAGCAGCTTTTTGTTTTGACATCCTTCAGAAAACATGGTTCAGTAATGTCTTACAAGCATTTTATTAACAAATAGCCATATCAAATGCATTTGCAACAGTAATAAAATCAAAGCACTCCAACATGCAGCACAAAGCAGTCACACAGTTCCAGATTTTTGAAATACTCACAAGTTAAAGTGTGTTTACATTAATATCCAATTAGCTCTGAATATAATTTTAAGGACAAGTTAAAATTTGGTCGTCTGAAAACAAAGTCTGAACATTTATCATATCTAAATATAGTCACTTAACTCAAAATGTATTACGATTGTTATAATTTTCCATTTATATGTCCTAGTCACAAAACAGATTAAGACATTAATATAACCACAATAGCAACTAAGCTTGAAAATGATATCATAACATACAACAGCTTGTATTTGAAAAACTTAATCTGATACATTTTACTGTGCTTTGTAAGAACTTAGAGGCAGTTTATTTTTTTATAGCCATCATGAGGAAAACTTGCATTGTTAAGTAGTCATCATATCTGGTGCATAATTTCTGGAAAGAAATGCAACACATAAATTTTGTTAGTCATCTAGACTTTTTTGGAGTCCTGACTGCTTAATTTTCCATAGAAAGCTAGTAAATCGATATGTCAAGGAAAGACTGACAGGATGTTGATAGTGGCAGTGTCTGTGAAAAATAGCACTATTATCTTCCTATCTTTTTGTATATTTCCCCATGGCAATACTAATAACATCAAAATAAAATCAGTGAAGATGTTTTCCATATGAAGAATAATCTACCTAAAACAAGTTATCTTCCACATTATATTCTAATCATGAAATTATCAGTACATTCAAATCCATGTAACACCTATGTAAGAAACATATAACCCAGAGAAGAGAGACCTCATAGATTTCATGCCTATGGAGATTTATCCACCCCCTTCAATTCTGAAATTTTATAAGAGACTTAAAAAAAAAAAAAACAAAGGCAGCTGACACTAAAGAGAATAATACATATCTTAAAAGATTTCTTTATAAAAGGAAGGGGTTTTTGGTCTTTAAAACATCTTTTCCCCAATTACATGTAATAGTCATTACCACAAGCAAACTTCTGTGAAATCTATTTTATAGGGTACTTTTCTGTATTCTGATTTAACCTTTGGTGAATGAGATTACTAAGTATTCATTAAACACTGCACACTGCAAAAGTACACCAAAGATGGAATCAATCATTTAGATGAACATTGACTCAAATGTGAGTGTGTAACTTGCCAAAAGTATGTAATAAGTACACAGTTCTCCATGTAAGATATAAATTAATATGATTTTACCCACATCTGACGGAAAAACATTTTTATGTTGTTAATTAAAATGTCTTTCAAAGGGTTTAAAATACTAAATTGTGATTAATTGTAGCTGTTTTAAAAGCCCGTCTGCGTCACTGTATTCTTTAGTCATAGCATTTATGGGTTTCCTTGAAGATACCATTTGTTTAAACAAAACAGGTTCGGTTTGGAGGAGGCCGTGGGAGAAATTAGTAACTTCATTTATGGGCTGCAATATTTTTGGGAGCTATTTTGAAGTAGATGGTCTTGTGATTGACTCTAGCACAACAATGAATATGCTACTCCAAAACTTGAGCTGCACCTAAACAATGGTAAGAAGGGTTGAGGTAAATACCAAATACTCCTCATAGACCTAGAGCGAAAAATAAGAATTACTGTAGATTTCAAAAGAATTTTAATTGGCTTCTCAGGGGCTTAGGGAGAAATTGCAACCTGGTCTTTTCCCCAGCTGCTTTCTTTTACCTCTATATGTGGTAACACATATTATCTGTATAAGACAGAGTTCTCTCTGAAAGATGGAGCTACTAGGTGAAATGAAACACTTTTTTGGCTTATTTAAACCATGGGGATAGCAAAGAGGGCTGGGAGATATTCTTTATTTCTCCTTTAGTTTTTTTTCTTGTTTGTTTGTTTTTGCCTTTTTAATTATTTAATTCTTTTAAGACCAACTGTGCTGTTCCTTATGGAAGCTCTATATGAAGCCCTTTAAAAATTCCACTGCTGAAAATTAAATTCCAAGCCCATATAGCACTATTCCATGTAAGGCATATAAATGTTAAACTATTCTTAATTCTGTTCTCTTGAGGCAAATAGATTCTCATTTGTTCTTATTCTCTGCTTCCTAGATATAATAATAATATTAATAAAGAAACTAGATAAAGATTGCAAGTTAGGTTTATTTCAGTTTAGTTAACAGCTGTCTGAAAATATGGAAAGAGATACGTAACTAACTGTTCAAGTGCTCAGATTGTTTTCTTTCTTTTATGTTAATCATACAATCGATTTTGCTTTTTAGTGAAAAACTGATAGCATGGAAGTTAGACATTTTGCATGTATGTATATAGGGATGTGATAGATCGAGGCAGACAGGCATTCATTTGGAATGGGGAGCTGTAATCTCTTTTTAGCTTCATTCATAGGAAAACCATGATATAACGACTCTGTGTTATAGCTGCAGCTGAATAAAATGAATTTCCCCTGCTCCCATATCCTGCTGCATATGAATTATGTCTGGAAGGGAGGAGATTCAGATATGAATCAAGACCTTTGTTTGTTTGCATATATTTGAATCTTCAGTGAAATGGTCTGTTATGCTTTTATTACTAGGATAAGGTCATAAAAACCATACAGTACTTGTTTGATTTTTATGCAAATGTTTTCCAAATGAGATTCAGGGAACTCATCCAGGTAGATGAGGAATATTTCACTAAGCATTATAAAAGAACTCGATGTCTACATCTCCAGGTTGAAAATATCACTTATTGTGGCAAAGGCTTTCCAAATCAAGATGTGTCAGGTGAAGTAGGAACCATTCAGAACCATTTACCATCATCTGAAAAACCTTGTCTTGGAACTCAGCCATTCTGCTATTGGTTCCTTTGAGGGATGAGTGGAAGACATGTTGCTGAACCTATTTTGCTGCTGAAAGAAAAGAAAATCTGTAGCATCATAATCAGCAGAGCAATGGTGAGGCCTGCAGTTTATCAGCTCTGCTCACATGAATAAGTATCACTTCAGTCAATGGGAATTCTTATAAAGGCAATCTGTGGGTTTGGTGATAAATCAAGCAGCTAAAGAAGCATTAAAATGTACAAGGATGGCAAGAGAGTACAAGCAGTTTTGAATATATTTAGCTAGCATATAAAAGAACAGAGCTTGAAGCTGGCATGGTTTTAATGTAATGAATGCTCTGAGTATCCCTCTTATACCATTACATCAGTGATATGGACAGGGGTGAAAAGATTTAGGAAATGGTATTGAAAATAAAAAGCTTTTGATCTTTTTTTAAGTATGCTACTGTAATTTATGAGATGGCAGTGAAGCACATGGAATTATTTAAAGTAAGTGAGCCTCTTGTCTTGTTGAATTGGCTTGGATTTTGACAGCAGTATCAATCCTGGAAGAGAATAAAAACTTAGATATTTTTACAGATGTAAACAGCAGAAGTAAAAAATCCAAAATGAAATAAGTAATTTTTTCCATAATCTTATTACTCAGAGAAAATATCTAAGAAGTAAAAAACAAAGAACCAAACAAACTTTCATGGTTGCACTAGTGCTATAATTATGCAGTTTCTATCTAGAATAAATAAATCAGTAAGTAAATAAATACATAAATACTAATAAATAACGTATTTTACCTGAAGTAAGCACAAAGTTTAGCTTAAGCCAATTATCTGGAGAGATTCTTCTGAAGAGCTGAATGTTAACTACACTGTTGAACAAAATAACAGATTTTGTTATTATTTTTGTCCTAAACAAATTATATATTTGACCTCAACAGATGCAGATGCAGAAAACCCCCCAACAGTGTGGATGTGTGAGCAGCTAGCTATGGATGGTGGATGTTGTCTACGTTTACGTTAGTAAGGCTTTCAAAACTGTCTCCCATAACATGCTCCTAAATAAGCTTATGAAGTACGGTCTAGCTAAAAGAGCAGTACAGTGGACTTTAAGTTAGCTGAACCTAAAATTTCAAATTAGTTGAACCATCGGGATCAAAGGGTGATGATCTGCAACACCCTCAGCAAAAACAAGTCTGGGACCAAATGCATCCTCAAAAGTTTACAGATAATACAAAGCCAGTAGGAGTGGCTGATATACCAAAAGGCTGTGCAGTTATTGATAGGAATCTTGATAGGCTGGAGAGATGAGCACAGTGAATTCATGAATTTCAGAAAAAAGAAGTGTGGAGCCCTGCATTTAGGAAGGAATAATCCCATGTACTAGTACAGGCTGGAAGCTGACCAGCTGAAGCGCAGGTCTGCAGAGGAAGACCTGATCATATTGATGGACAACAAGTTGATCATGAGCTAACGATGTGCCCTTGATGTCTTATCTAGAAATTGGAAAGAACAAATATTCTATTCCTATGGGAAAGTACACAGTGCGATGGATTGAGAACTGGCTGGATGGCAGAGCTCAGAGGGCGGTCATAAATGGGGCCGAGTCCAGTTGGAGGCCTGTGGCCAGTGG
>JAUBOD010000001.1:15182579-15200075 GCA_032353885.1 Nothura maculosa
AGAGGAGAGGAGAGGAGAGGAGAGGAGAGGAGAGGAGAGGAGGAAGAATTTTAAGAATCCAGCCAAAATTCTTTTGGATTATTTTAAACATCTCCTTTAGTAAAAAGTTCATATCAGAATCTTGAAGACATACAAGGATATTTTAAAACTGAAAGCTGGAAAATACTGAATGGTCATTTGCTTACTACACTAAATCTCAACTTTGGTTTGTGAAGAACAAACACAGATAGAATTGAAGGGATTAGGATTAGGAAAATAATTTTTCCTTTCTTGTACTTTAGAGAAATAATCTCTTTGGTTCTTTAGTTACATCTGGTTGCTCAATGCATGTAACGCATGATCATTGCACAAGCTGAGAGTGGTTGATATTATCCAAATTAACAGTTTATGTATATTATTTAGAATAATAATTTATGAATATTATTTAGATGTCATAAATTAAGGTCCAAATTTTACCAAAACAAACAAATAAGCAAACAACCAGACAAAGGACAGGAAATCAGGTCAAGGGAGGTGATTCTGCACCTCTCCGCTGCTCTGGTGAGGCTGCACCTGGAGTATTGTGTGCAGTTCTGGGCTCCCCAGTATAAGACGGACGTGGAACTCCTAATGAGGCTCCAGCAGATGGCAATAAAGATGATTAAGGGATTGGAACATCTCTCGTATGAGGAGAGACTGAATGAGTTGGGCCTGTTCAGTCTGGAGAAAAGAAGACTAAGAGGGGATGTAATTAACATGTATAAGTTTATGAAGGGAGAATGTAGGGAAGACGGGCCCAGCTCTTCTCAGTTGTGGCCAACGATAGGACAAGGAGAAATGAATATAAGTTGAAACACAGGAAGTTCCATCTCCAGGTGAGGAAGAACCTCTTTACTGTGAGGGTGACAGAATCCTGGAACAGGCTACCCAGGGAGGTTGTGGAGTCTCCTTCTCTGGAGGTCTTCAAAACCATTCTCTAGGTGTCCTTCTTGTGTGGGAAAGTTGGACTAGATGATCTCTAGAGATCCCTTCCAACTTCGAATATTCTGTGATTCTGTGATTCTGTGAAATGATGCCTCTAAACAAACTGAAAGAAAAGCAACTGTAGAATCCCTGCAGGAGCTAGTCAATGAACATTCAAAAAATGTCTATATACAGAAAAAATCTGTAGCCTCACACAGGGCTGATCAGGGAGGATGATCAGGGGCCTGGAACATCTGCCCTATGACAAAAGGCTGAGAGCTGGGCCTGAAGAAGAGAAAGCTGAAGGGGGACCTGATTAGTGTCTATAAATACCTCAAGAGAGATGGGGGCCAAGTGAGGAGAAGGGGGCTAACCTCTTTTCAGTGGTGGACGGCGATTGGACTATAGGAAACAGCCACAAACTGAGGCACCAAAAGTTCCATAGGAATTTAAGGAAACATTTCTTGACTGTGAGGGTGACAGAGCACTGGAACAGGCTGCCCAGAGAGGTTGTGGAGACTCCTTCTTTGGAAATCTTTAAAATCTGCTTGCATGCAGCTCTGTGCCACATGCTCTAGGTTACCCTGCGTGAGCAGTGGGGTTGGACTAGATGACCTCTGAGGTCCTTTCCAACCTTAAGCATTCTATGATTCTATGAAAAGTTACAAATGGAATACTAAAACAAGCAGTCAGCAAAGGTTAATCTGTATCTGAAGATCATTTAGCTTCCTCATTCTCATTTATCCAAGACCATGTTGTACATCTTGATCTTGACTAGTTATCTCAGATCTTTTCATTTAATATTATCTGCCTCTTTTATTAACATTATGATTGCTCTTCCATTTCTTCAATGAACATATTAAATGGAGGTCAAAACTCTGGTCCCTGGATTTAGCATGAGATACTTCCTATCTGCTTATTTCATTTTAATTTTCATTAGCCTTTTTTACAGCCTTTTTGTCATATTTCAATCCATTGTTGTCTCCAGAATAATTTATAAGATTTTTTCATGTGAAATGTAATAAGACACAGTCAGAGTTTCTTCAGTTATAAGAGTTGCTGCAGAAGCTCTTCTAAGGTCAACAGGTAGTAGGAAATTAAATCTAACTTATCGTATCAAATGCTTCACTGAGATGTTAAAAAAAAGAACACATGAATCTGATCAAAAAAACATAATTGAAATAAATATTATGAAATTTCATTTCATAAAATATTCTATTTTTGTGAATTTATTATTTTCCAGGTCTTGATCCTGCATATGCTGAGATATCTTAGCCTGAACTGACTCCTATGTCATTTGAACAATACATCATTAAACTTTCCACAATTTATGATTTTCCTCTTGTATTTCAGTGCAGGCAATCCTTTTACCATGTGTGAAATGAAAGAATAATCCTAATAACCTCATTCAAGTTAAGATTTTGACTTACAAATATTGAGATATATATGTGGGTTAAAGTCTTGATCTTCATCTAAGGTAAATTAGTATGGCTTCATTTAATTCAATAGAACTATATAATTTTACCCAATCCAATGACCTACCAGCTCAGGCATTTTTACTAGGAATATGGACTAGACTCAAGAGATTCTACTTGAATCATTACATTATCTCTTTCTATTATAAAAAAATAGTTTATATAGTTGAAGGCTTTGGACTTTGGCCAGTTTTTGGAATCTTTTGATTGTTTTTTGGTTTTATTTTTTTTTTCTTCTTTCAGGTTTGGTGTCAAAAAATAGATGTTTACTCAAGGAAAAACATTCATTCCCTGCCATTTATCCTCACAGAGTTCTCATTAAGTGCAGGGTTTAATTCAGAGAAAACACTAGAATGGCTTGGATCCTAATCTAGACTGAGATGCATGTCATTTAGGTCATAATGTAAGACTTTGCCCTGGCTGCACTTCCATATAAATTAGGACACACAGATTCAAATGTATTAGCTGGGAGGTGATACACAGTTTAGCCGACAGCGGTACTTTGAAGTCCACACTCTTCTATATGATCATTTCTCCAACACCTTCTTTTCCAGTGTGACACTGTTGTTATCCACCTGATAATTCAGCTAATAAAAGGTGTTAAAGTAAACCATTTAGTTTTCAACTGGAATGGGGAAAGCTTCACAAAGAGTACTGCTAATTAACTTAATTGTGTCCAGCCATATGTGCAAGTATTTTACCCTCTTTCAACAAGGAGGAACACTGTATCTCTCACATTATACCACCTTTCCCTGACATTTGGTACCTGGGATATTTGAGACCATTAATGAAAATCTAGGATTATTATAGCAAATGTGTGAATGAATGGAGAGCCAAAGCACAGTTTCAGTCTTAGATAAATAATAATGAAAATGTCCCCACTAAAAATATATCTAATTTAGTATATCTCTACTAGAACTTATCAGAGGAAAGTAGGTGATGTTTTTTGGAAATTTAAATGTCTCTATTTACAATATAGACTATATTTTTTTCTTCCCAGGAATTTTGTTCTTCTCCATTTGGTTTCAGGAAGAACGTCATGTTCAGGAGGAACATCATATGAGCAGAATTTGAATTTTTTAATTTCTGTTATATATGTTGATTACGAAACAACAAAAAGAATATGTCTTTTTCATGTGCAAAAGAATTCTGTGATGCTCATTTTCTTTTTTGAACTATGATCCTATGGAGCAAAGGGCTTAGCAAACTTCTTTGCTTCTATAGTTGTAATAAGAAGACAGGAAGAAACACTCCAATGGCATAGAGTGCTAGAACAAATAACAACAAAAATATACACAAATGCCCAGGATTTACAGCAATGTCTAATAATATGCCATTTTCTCCTTGTAAAAAATAAACGTACAAAATCTTTGAATTATTTACATGTATAGTCTCCCAAAACTTCTTGTCTGAGATGACAGATTAATCCTGGCATTTGCTATGATCTTTGGCAATACTTTGTTCGGCGTTTTACAGGGTCAGTCATAACAATCACTTTCCTCCTAAACTTCTTATTTGCTTATCAAGACGACAGACTGTAGCCACACATGCAGCCATGCATACGAAGCCATAAAGCTTGGCTAGAGTATATCTGCATTACCAACAGGAATTTAAAAAAGGCTCAGATAATCAACTTCATGATCCTCATGTCTAAATCTTATGGTAACTGTCTGAAAGCAAGAAGAGTACAATGGTACTACTAGATAGAGTAGAACTAGTAACACCTAGAGATAAGGTTTCTAAGATACTACAAATATTTGACTGACCCTTTTCTCCAGGAGGAGTGAAAAAAGAAATGGCAGTGATGAAAGAGCCTGTTGGAACTTCATGCTATGTAAGTAACAGGCATCTGCAAATTGTTATTTTTTTCTCTCAGAGGAAGCATCCCGATCTTCCTAAATCCCTCTTGCTATGGGTTTATGGGTTAAAGTGGGATCTGAATTCTCAATCTCTTTTCATCAGTAGGTGAGACTGACATGATTAACAGTGACTACAGATCTGTCTTTGCTACTGAAAAAGAAAACAGGAGAGAATAGTGACTCTGACAGTATTTGTTTTATCTGCAAGGAAACTTTCATTAGAAAGTAGAATGAGCCACCTTTGTTTGAATAATCAATAGGAGAAAGCAAACGACAGTATGCTCTTCCTGTTTACCTTGACTACTTTCAAACTTGTGTTATGAGTGAGAAGTTGGCACCTCTAGGTATGAAAAGGCTAATCTGTTCCACTCATTCATAACTGTAAACAAAATATATCTATAATTTTGCAATGTCTTTCCATTTCCAGGTCTGATTATAAAGATAGGGAGGATGAGAAGGGACCAGAGCTGTACATTTTGATACCTTCTCTTGCAGATCTACTATATATTGATATAGAAATCCAGTTACTATTAAATATAAACTCAAGAGCAGTGTCATGAAAAGTGATAAAGTCCTCGGCTACACTACTTCTATGACTGGTCAATGTTCTGCCCAATTCAGCCCAGTACAGTTAGCCAGTGTCACACATGGGAGTAAATATCTTAATGCACTTTAGCTATTTTTGATCCCCCACTTGAAATGATCAAGTTATCAAATCATATTGAGTCTGGGCAGTCTATGACATGAATGGCCGCTCCAGTCTGAAATCACACTGCTGGAACAAAACACTGTGAAAGGTCTGTTATTATGTCCCCAAAACTGTAACACATCACCATCATGTTCACTCTTTAGTGGTAAATTCAAAGAAACATCCCAGTGCATAAAGCATGCACCTCATTTAAAGTATCAGTGCCATCAATCACTACAAACTAACCAGTCCACGCTCAAGCAGAACAGATAGGAGGAAATTAATTAATCATGATCATAGTGAAGTCATTTTAGCAGAAATATATAATATCATAATGCACAACACTTTACAAAATATATATTAACTTAGCCATTTATTGACAATGTCTGATAAAGATATTTCACGATGGATCTGACTAACTTTGTCTCATTTTAGGATAATTCAGTTCGATTATACACTTACAGTTCAATTTACTGTTAGCACATTTTTCTCTTAAATATTTTTGAAGAAGAGAATGACAAATCCATCTGAAACATATTCCCTCTGTTAAGCTTTGCTTTATGGGTGGCAAAGCTTTGTGAACAAAGAAAAATGATTTTTCTTACTGCTACGATGACAGAGACTTGATTACTGTAATCAGACAAAATATATGTAGTCCTATCCAAAAGCAGTTGCCAAGTTGCTAACATTGTACTTAGATGAAAGGAGATAAAGAGGGAATGAAGCTTAAAATCTTCTTCAGACATAGGACCAAATTTCAAGTTTATCAAACAGTCTTTTATGGAAAGAGAAACAGTCAGCTTACTCCAATGAGTGCCATGCTCCAGTACTACAGGATCACCTGCAAGGAAACTTATAAAGGTGTACTCTTCAGTCTTCTTAAATATTTCTAATAGACTTTGTGTTTTCGGCTCTTTCTTGAATCCCAGTCCTTAGGCATGCTGGTTTCACTTCCAGCAGGAACTGGAGGACTAAGATTCCATCAAATGGCACCTCTTCTACTCTCTACCTTTTGCTGGGTTTAGATTCCAAAAAAGCAGTAGTTTGCTTGTGACTACATAGGAATAGGTGGCTTGACAACCTCAAAAACAATAGACTCAAACATCTTTCATTTTAATGTATGGCAATCTTTCCTTTTTTGTCTCCCACTGATTCTTTTTTATCCTGTATTCTTCATTTGTCCAAGGCCACAATGCAGCAAGTTGATTTACAAAATGTTTGAAAAATGTTTAACAAAAAAAAACTTCCAAATTATCCCGTTTGCTCATAGTGCAACAACACAGAGAAATGTATGGTTACCATTGCACAAACACTGAGAACATTCATCCGAAAACTGGTATGTTAGGAGAAAGTAAATCTTAAGGAATTGATTTGATATATTCCGTACTGAGAAGTGAACAACAGCTTCACAGAACGGGAAGTAATTCAAGCAAAATAGTTTCAGTGACATATCAAACTGATGGATGGTGCCCACTCTATATATGATGATGTATAGATAGCTGGCATGCATATATTTTGAATGTTGTGTTTATATTGTTGAAAAACAATCTTAAACTATCTAAGCTGGGAATGGAAATCAAATGAGATTACAATGTAACAAAATGACTGTGAAACAATAACTTTCATGTAATGTTGCAACCAGAAAGCAAAATCTGCAATATTACTCTATATAATGCCAGATTTTAACAGCACCTAGACAAGCAATATTTTTCACATGAGAAGAGCGAAGAAAGGAGAAAATTTCAGTGCTCAGATTTGACATCATAAGTTTATCCTGCCTTTTACACATTGCCATCTTTTTTACTTGCATTTTCCCTCAGTTTGCATCAAAACAAGCATTTGCACATAGGCAATTCCACGGCACATTTTGCCATCAACAAGGTTTATTTTGATCCTTTTACAGGGAAATGATATTTCTATAAGAGTAATATAGCCAATGTGGAAGACTTTAAATTAAAATGGTACTTCAGAAGCCACAAAAACTGCTCCCTCATGTCCAGTAGCCTTTACGAGCCCTTGCAGTCAGGCAGCAGGCCTGTTAACAGACCATGATGACATAAGAAATATGTTGTATAATCTAATTATTCTATGTTAAAAAAAGTTATGATTCATTTAAATAATCAAACATCATCCACTGATAATTGATAGTGCATTAGCTTTTATGAGTTATGGTATAAAAGAGTATTGGGAAGAAATCAAATATATGCTATTCTGCCGTATGCTAACTTCTTCTGATTAACATGCAGGGGAGTGTATAAATAAGAGCTCTGAATTACAGTAAAACTGTCAATACTGCTGTTGCAAAGGCTGTGAAATGTAAAATATCTTTTCACCTCATCTGTTTTTATCATATTTTAAATAGAATTACTCTGTTCATTCTGAAGATCTTGAAATCTTTTTTTTATAGATATTGTAAATAGCTGGTCCCTTTTTGGACAAGGAAAGTATATTGTTGGACTGTTTAGCATATGCTGAAAAGGAGGAGTTTGTGGTAAATCAGGCTGCTGTCATAGATGTTAGAAATCTTATAAAGTTCAAGTTTATAGTATCAAGCAGCCTGAACCAGCCTAAAGCATAATAAAATGACTCAAAGGTTTAAAAAGAAAGCCCTTCCAAAATACCAACATGTCCATCATATTTATGTTTTAATAACTAAATATAAGCTCTGTTCAATGGGCAAGACAAATTAATATGAGAAAAACACAGCAAATATTACAAAAAATAAGATCAGACCTACCATAATAGCTAAATGAAGCAGTCTTGCAGCCCTTGAAAGGTAATTTTGTTAAAGTCTGGTACCTCATGTATGCTCTCCACTGGAGAGGAAAGGGAGTGGTAGCATCGGGGAATGATGCTCCCTGGTTCTGCAACAACTTGTTCTTCTCTTAAAGTTGTTATCACTTATGTGTGTCCTTACATATTTTACCTCTCTTTAACTGAATCTACTGTTTTAAATGTTATGACTCTTCCTCCTATCCAGCCTTATGGTGCATACAACTGTACAATCTGAATATCACCTGCAAGTGGATAAGTTTTACCTGCTTTCCTGTAGAAAGTAGGGAAGTAGTAAAGTAGGGAAGTAGGAAAGATGGGCTGAGACCTCTCTTTCAGCAGCCAGTAGGAACACATTACTGGCTAGCCTAGCTGCACCATATCAGCCCCATACTTAGCCAGAGCTGAGGCACAAAGTCTGAGTATAAATCATATAGCTATTCTGTCAACCTGATGCTGCAAGAGAGAATTTCTCCCTTTGCTTAACCTATACCTTATTATTCTAGCATAACATCGTCCTGCCCTTCCCCTGCAACTGCCATTAGAAAACATTGCTTGGACTCAAGTGCAGTGTCAAAGTTATAGATGTCAAACTCTTATTGCACAATCCAGAATCCAGTCTGAGATAACTATATTTTCTATTTTTTTTTAGTAATTACACAAAAAAAGCAGAAACTGTTCTGTGGACTGTGAAAGTAGAAAGTAACATTTCTATGCTAGGGCTACCTAGCAGATAAATAACGTTTTTAATGATCTCGGCTTTATATTTAAGCATTTAGATTCCCCTTAAGTGCCATTTCAGTAACATGAATTATTTTTCTTTTAGAAAATCTGGCCCTAGGAAAGATTATAATGTATAGCTTGCAAGAAAGTTGATGCAATTATTGATGGACATAAGTTGCTAATTTTCCCTGACATAAGTCTGCTGCACAACATCAAAGGAAGCAACTAAATGAAAAAAATAGGAAGAAAAAAAGAAAGAGAGATGAATGAGGATGTCACTGAATCAATCTTGTTTGCAGCCAAACTGAGCTTCACACAGACAGGAAAACTCATTTTAGAATCTGGCTTATGAGACCCATCAATTCATCTGGATCCAGAATAAGAACCTGCAATTTGCCGCTTCATCTGATCCTGACTTTTTGGGAAATGATTAGATTTTCCTGACCCTTCCTGCCAGATCTTAATTGTATGGTTGTTAGATGGATGAATGTTAATTACGGGTGTCACTAACTGTCCTAATTTCTCTCTTCCCCTCCTCCTGTTCTACTTAATCAAGTATTCACTCAAGTTTAATCATTTTGTTACCCATTTGGGCATTTCTTCAATTACCAAAAAATAATAAAAAAAACACAAAACTTTATTAAATGGATTACCTACTTTAACCTGCCCTGGCAAAATAATAGTAACCATTCAAAATGTAGTCACTCTGAAAATCACATAGGCTTTCAGTTATTGCATGCACTGTCTGTACTTTGTTTTAAATGCTTTCACAAGTATAGTTTTTGTATTATTTTTCCTTCTCCTGTGGCAGAATATTGAAACTAACCCTTCCTCATCTCAATATGCCAAGTATAACTCAAATATTTGTATATGTTAAAAGTAATCAGCAGCAAGCCTACCTGGTTTGAACAGCACGCCTTAGAAAACAAATTCATGACTCTGTTACAGCTTAGTCCTTGCAAAGCCAAAGTGCTATATGCAGTGAGAAAAAGAGATGTAACACAGACATTGAAAGAGAGAGTTAAAGTTTTTTGAGAATTTTATTAGAGATCTTAATTATCCTTTCCTAATTATCTCCAAATAGCTAAGAATAGACATCTTTAGAAAACTCTCATTTACCCTAATAGCTATTCTATCCATAACTAATGTTATGAAATTCTTTAGACACAAAGGCGAGAAGAAAGTGCTTCTAGAACAAGAATGCACCACACACACTATAATTTAAACCTTTATCTTTAAGCTGATGTATCTGAAAACCTTGATTTAAATTTCTTATACATAAACAAAAAAGATAATAGTCTTTTCAGAAAGTGAAATCTACCTACAAGTACAGCTCAGATAAAATGAGGCCTGGACTATATCTGGCCAGCTTAAAGTGATATGTTTCTGGAGTGTGCTGGAAAGACAAAGCAGCACAAATAACCATCATGGGGGCAGCCTACCAGAAAACACAAATGTGATCTGAACAATATCTATCTTCTTGTAACGGTTTAGGTACAGATTAGAAATTAAGAAAGAATCATAGATGAGTTTTTAACCATTTTATATCCTTGTAACAATTTTCAGGTAAAAGACTGGAAGGAAATTCTACATAGCTGGCTTTAAATGTGGAGAAGTTCAAGTTTTTGTGGATACGAGTCTAACAAGGTTATTGGAAGGTTATGCCAAGCACTTAAGTTGAAAAGCAATAGTATATACCACAGTCCTTCAGCAGGAACACATGTACAGAGTTCCAAAAGTAGGTTGAGCCCAGAATGGGACAATGGAAGTCAGGCCGCTAACACAACTCAGGCATTATGACTGCTTGGATGATGTCCAGTTCCTTTACCTCTGCAGTGCGGGGCACGGAGAGGCCAAGTATGGGAACAGTCTGCAGTGGTGTGTTGTGTGTGTCGGCTTTCTTGTAGAATCGATCTCTGAGCACAAATCAATACCCGCTTGCTATATTTATCTCCCTATGGAAATAAAATTTAGACTTTAGATCCCCCTTCATCCCACTACTTGTTACTTCACTCAGTAATATTTACACATTAATTTTGTAGGAGAATATTTTATTTGCTTGTTTTTGTCCCCTTAGTCTTTTACCTAGAGATTTTTGATGGAGATTTTAATATATTGCCCTCTTGAGTCAATGAAAAATTCGACACATTTCCATCTAGCACAGAGGACACACTGATTAGTAAAGCTTATTCAATGCCTATTTAGTAAAACTCTATAAAAATCCTTTTCATATTTTCAGTGCCTGAGGTTGCTTTGAAGTGGAAGATAGCTTTAAGTCTTTAACTTGTTTTAATTCCTTAAAATTCCTGAAGCTTCAGAGATGAGCTATGTCCTACTGAAGTTCATAAAAATGCATATTTAAAATGCATATTTAAGAACACTGAAAGCATAGGTACATGTACACTTCTTTTCACGAACAACCATTCAACAATTGCTTCCCTGGTTGGCCTTCTTGGCTGCCTGGGCACACTGCTGGCTCATGTTCAATCAACTGTTGACTACCACTCCTAGGTCCTTTTCTTCCGTGCAGCTCTCCAGCCACTCTGCTCCAAGCCTGTATCATTGCATGGGGTGGTTGTGACCAAAGTGCAGGACCAAGACTTGACCTTGTTGAATCTCATACAGCTGGCCTCTGCCCATTGACCCAGCCTGTCCAGATCCCTCTGCAGAACTATCCTACCTTCAACTGTCCTCCCAACTGGCTCCGCAGAGGAATCTGGACAGGCTGGGTCAATGGGCAGAGGAGATCTGGTGGATTAGGTAGGACCTGCCTTTCATGAATCCCTACTGACTGGGCCTGATCCCCTGGTTGTCACAAATAATGCTGTGTGATTGCCCTCAGGATGATCTATTCCATAACTTTCACCAATATCAAGGCTGGGCTGACAGGCCTGTAGTTCCCCAGATATGACGCTTCTTGTAGAAGTCTCCAAGAAGAGGAGGTCCTGTAGAAATCTGGCAAGTCTCCAGTTATCTGAGACCTCTCTAGTTGAACAGGATGACAGATGAGTGGCTTGGCAAGGACTTCTGCCATCTCCCTCAGAACTTTTTGGTGGATTCCACCTGGCTGTGGAAGAATTGCTTGAAAAGAGGGAACTTTGAGAAAAAACTAGGGCCTTACAAGCAAGCATCTATTTTGGTATTACAAATGCTTACTTGGGGTGACACACAGTTGCCACTTCCAGGATGGTTGGTATGCACAGGCTCTGTTCTTCCACACTTCCCTAGGCAGCACAGTCTGCCCTCCTTGCAGCTGCAGATAGGCATATGGGGTGGTGGAGCACAGTGAAGACACCACGGCTAAACTTTTTTGTACTATCTGTGCCGGGCCACTGATAAGCTGCACAGTAGCTGCCCAACGGGAGATATATGTGACTATATCCAGTGCTTAACCAGCAAGGGTGGCAAATCACTCCTCTGGGATGAACTTTGCTTGAACTTTGATCATTATATGTTCATTATGCCAACACACTCCTCCATCCCAAAAGTTACCTGCCTATAACCACTCCTCAGTGAGCATGAGCTCTAGATTTTCTATTGACTGTACCTTTAAATGAAAGTGAGAAACTTTTTCACCAGTCAATATCAATAGTAAGTATGACTACAGTCACTCTAGCTCTAGCTGAATATAAGGAAAGAGGATAAAAGGTGAATTATGGAGGGAAGAAGTAGAGGAAAGATTCCATCATAACTTTTGGGATTGGTTGACAGGCTGATCCCCTTTTCCTCCCCTCGATTTGGGACACTGCCAGAGGAGACTCCTCAGGACTGAAAGCCCTCTCCCATCTGTGATGAGTGATAATCGCATGTCTGAGCTAGATAAAAACACCATGTATAGTAGAGAATTTCCTATACTGACATCCAAAATGTGCTTTGTAAATGTTGCATTTGAATAAATCATGCTATTTGTGAACTTGACTACTTGTTTCGAAGGCAACTGGACCTACATTTGACAGGCTGTTCATGAATGATAATGCCAGAGTTGAGCCTATCGTTGGTCATACTATTTGTGAACTCGATTCACTCCTAGGAAGGCAGTCATCCTACAGTCCATAGGTCCAGTCATGAAGACAATACTGCCAGGGTTGGGTTTATAGCTAACACAGTATTTGCTATCTTCTGCATCCCCCAACCTCACTGCTTTCAAACTACAACACTGGCCCTATAGACTTGTGAATGTACAGGTAGAGTAACAGGTAGCTGACTCTTTCTTCCCAAAAAGTTGTTATTATGGTAGCTGAACATATTACTACAGTTGGCTAAAAGTGAAGTTCAGTGCCTGGGCCACAAAGGCAGAGCCTTGCAGGGCCCACAGGCACTTGACCACAGTCTCACTTTTCATAGTCATCCCAGGGGTCTGAATAAAACACCAGCACCAGCAAGCACCAGCTTGCACCAGCAACCACTAAATCCAGAACCAGTGGATATATGCCCCCTGGAGACAGAACAGGGAACAGGGACAGCACAAAAATTTGAAGCATGCCATCTGCAATTCTTAACACATCATCTGACTCATCATATGTCCTGTGACATCTGTGACACTGCACCTATAAGGCAGCTGCAGTGTCAGGCTCTGCTTACTTTGCTCACTCAAGGCTGGACTTCCATGGCTGGGGCATTACTTTGCAGACAGCAGCAGTTCAGTTTGGCTGAAGTGGTAGTTGCAGATCCCACAGCAGTAGTGTTCTGCACATGGAGTTCAAGGGTGGCTGAGCATTGGAGAGACTTGAAGATTCATGGGATGCACCTCCCATTGCAGCCAGGCCTTTTGCAGTGACCTGAGCTGCTCCATATGTGGCAGGTAGTGTGAGGGGAGCCCAGGCTGCAGGGGTGGCTTGGAGCTGCCAGCTTTTCTCCTGCCAGGATGGCAGGGCTCATCCCTCTCTCACACAGCAAAAGCAAAACCTTCTCCTTCTCCTCACTGGATGTGGGGACATTTTGCTCAGGAGCCCCACTTGCCATGGGGAAGCCTTACTGGAGGCCACCTTGCCAATAGGCCTCCTGAGAGTTTTCTCAGACCTGTTGGAGAAGATTTGACATCTCAGGAGAGCTCCAGCTGGGCAACTTCCCTGATGTTTCTTTCTCCACTTGCATGGTTGCTTACATGTTTTATCTCTTTCCTTTACTAGGGCTCAGTTTTAGCAGCAGAGGACTCTTTGGAGCACACTGGCTTTTCCTCAGGAGCCAGCATCAGTCAGGTGCCTGGGGCAGTGGAGCCAAGTCCCTCTGGAGAGGAGACGTGCCCCATTTGCCTTGAAACAGCAAGACCTTCTGCCTGCCAGCCTCTAATAGTTCTTCCTCAGCTACATCCACCAGTGGAAGGCCACCAAAGCAGAGTGCCCACACTGCAGGTCACCATTTGATACCATCCTCTGCGGAGGTGCAGGAAGGTGGTTTGAAGACCATCAGCAGGAGTCCATCCATGCAGCTTCTCTCCTGCCAAGGAGGCAGCATAGGCAGCAGTGAACATGCTCACACTGGCACAGCAGCTCCTCCGTGCCCCTTTATGCAATGTTGCATGAGATGGTGGGCAGCAGGTCTCCAAGGCAGGACGGTAACAGCCAGTGTCCAGCTCAGCTGTGGAGGGCCAATGGATACCAGCATGGAGCAGCATGGCTTGGGCAACCACTGACTCTAAGGACATGGGAGCTTCTAGCTACATGTGCTCTACATTAGGCCTTTTGAGGAGGACTCGGTGGTGATATCAGCAGAGACCAGAAGAACTGGCACTGCTCCTGCCCAAGGCCTTGAGGGGCAGATGATGGCAGTGGAGCTCCTGCAGCTCTGCATGCAGGGACTGGGTTCTGAGCAAATCTTTCAGTTATTTTTTCCTGAGCAAAAATGAAATTAATACTAGAGTGACCAAAACATTTAAAACAAGCCTGTAGTGAAGTTTCTTCATATCTTCTACTCCCTAGATTATACCTAGATTATTTTATCATAGGTGACAGCCATAATATTATGTCAGATAGACATAGAAACAAGCCAAAACCTCCCACTTGAACTAACTGTGAAGTAGTAAGCGCCCATTGCCTAACTTGGCAATTGTATGAGAAAGAGATAAGACCATCTTGACAATTGCTGATAATAAAGAAGGGTTCTGTTTTGACTAATTCTGACCTGCACCATCATAAGTAAAAACCCAAGGAGCTTAAATAATTTATGTTTTATTTAAGAGGAGAGAAGAAAGATAAGAAGGTAGATTCTTACATGAAAACATATAAAAATATCTAATTATGTGAAATCAGTTCTCAGAAATAATAACAGCCCTCAGCTGATTATGCAAAGAATCTGTTGGTTTCCTTGCTTATTTTTGCAGTTCTGCAAATAACAGCTTATCCTATAACACAATGTTTATTATATTCATCTGAAGTGTGGAAAACTCAAGTATCAAGCTCTTTTCTGCCAGGCTGAATTCTACATCTGGGCAATTTTCTCTTGAACTATGGACATATCATCTTTTCAGCTGCAAGGATGCCAAGGAGAGAGATTGTTGTCCCCAGTTATCTCTCTTGCTTACTTACCTTAACTCAAAAGATTAAATATAGCATTATTCCTAATGCAGCTCAATTGAATGAAATAGATAAAGAGCAAACCACAACCTCCTCAATTACTCTGGGGTTGCAGTTCATCTCTCAGCAGCAGCTTCAACATAATGCTCTGCAGGAGACTTCATTTTCTTCTTATGACTTTGCTATTTTCATGTCCACTGCATACAGCTCACAAGCAGTCGGTGTGCTGGAGAAGAAAAGGTTAACCCAGATAACATGATTCCTCTATCTCTTGCCATTTAATATTTCCAGATTCTTGCACAGTACAATGGCTTAACTACCACTTCCTTCATAAAATAGTGTCATTCAGTGGTTTGGAGATCAGAGTTTATGCCTGACAGTGCGATATGTTACATTCCCTGAATTCTGGACAAAAAGATTGCACTAGTCTGTCACATGTTTTTTGACACATATCCATTTCCTATATTCATGAAACAAGCATTTTTTCATCACTTTCCAAGCCTTTAAATGTAAACAATCAAAAATGAGAATATGGCAATGGTACAGCAAAGATACAGAAGTATTCATACTTATGGAGGAAAAAAGAAAATTTTAGAGAATTTCCATGTTGCACAGGCAGAATAGCACTAAGATGTTTGAACTAGCTCTGGAGCTGGAAACAAATAGTTTAGTGCTGCATTTGGGCTAATACTTGGGGCACTGTGTTATACTAACACAGCCATAGTGCTTTCAGGACTGAGTGATGGTCTCAGCTTCCATCACTCAGTGCTGTGTGATGCTTCCAGTGCTGTACTGCCTGCTGTACTGCATTGCTCTATTGGTTGGTATAGATGTGTGCATAGGAACATTCATGTGGCAGAGAAAATGTAGCAGTTTAAAAACTCAGTGTAGAATTTAACAGGCATGGGCCTGAATAATTGCTGTATGCAGTCTGTCACCATATTATAGAAAGCATATCAACACATAAAATTGCATCAGCAGGATGCAACATGAAACTTAACATAATACTTCACACATTTCATACATTTACATGCTTTGTAATCTACTTGAAGTTTGGTCCCAGAACCCCTGAAAGAGATAATTAGATGTTACCTCCAAACATATAAACTCTGACAAGTGATTAATTAAAGAGTAGATGTTCCTTCCTACGTGCAGGTACCCTGCACATTGGTTAGAGCAACAGGATATTCTTTCACTTTCTGCACAATTCACCCACAGTTCCTGACACAGCAGACAAAGAAGATTTATTAATTCTTATCCCAGCCTTGCTGGAACTCTGATCTCATAAAATCTACTCTGTACTCTCTTGCTTGACATTCAGGTCTAACTAGATTTGTCTTACTCTGTGATGTCCTAAGGGCAGTCATGGTCCTGATCATGGGCCCAGAGTCACCCCACCTAATTTAGGAAGAAATATAGATAAGAAATTTAAGCCTCTCTTTAAAAAAAAAAAAAGAGAGAGAGGGAGAGAGAGAGAGATGGGCAGGCACTTCAGAAAATGATTTGTCCTTCTCAACATCAGAATAATACCCAATAAGTGCTAGAACAGGACCTCAGACATATATATCCTAGCTTAGGCACTGCAATTAAATGTTATCACTTAAGTTTGATTATTTGAGTCTTAATGTGAGAACATTAATGTAATGTATGTCTGAAATCATAAAGGAAAAAAATCTGTTAGATAAAAAAGAAATCTTCAATCTAAAGTAACTTGCAACTTAGAAGAATTTGAATTCCATGAAAAAAACACTTTCTTAATAGATACTTTTTCATATATTGGAACAACACAAGAAATTCCTCCCCTGCAATTTCATTAAGTGTAAACGATTGTCTCTAATTTCTTCAGTTAGAGCTCCCACACTCATGGTTTTCTCTCCCTGTTCAGTTGTTTGCTACCAGCAACTCTTGTCCATGTAATACTTTACATTATTTGTTGCATTATCAAATTGAAATAATAAACTCCCAGGGATAGCAGCTTTGTCATTTTATATTTCAGGAAGCAGATGGTGGAGCTGTCAGATTGTCACTTACTGCAACATCAATGATGTCTCTTTACAGTGAGTATCATTAAAAGATCATTTACTACTCACAGGAGCTACCTTTACTGTGACTATGTGGTATTTTCCTTTTTTATGTAGGGAGGGAAAAAAGTAGACAATGACAATGCAAAAGAAAGAAAAAATAGGAAGAATTTTTAGTCGTGTCCACTAAAAGACCAGTAATATATAATTCAAATCAAATCTATCCAGATAAGAATTTTCACTTAAGTTTAGACTAGTTCCACTAGTCACTTTAGTTTCACGCTGGCTCATGATACTAGGGCCACATACTATTATTCCTTGTCTAGTATCATTTAACAAATGAAGTAATCTTGTTGATTATTTGTAATTTTTTTCATAAGAAGTCTCTTACTGTCAGCTCTGATTCATGGAAGGTAGTCAAATGGGGAGGGGAGGGGCGCTCCTAGACCTGATCCTAACAAACAGAGATGGTCTAGTGGGTAATGTGAGGGTTGGGGGCAGTCT
>JAUBOD010000001.1:15208286-15270422 GCA_032353885.1 Nothura maculosa
CAGAGAAGGAGACTCCACAACCTCCCTGGGCAGCCTGTTCCACTGCTCTGTCACCCTCACAGTAAAGAAGTTCCCCAAATTTGTTAGTTCTTAACAGTCTTATGATGAGTTTTCATTATGTATGGTGGATCAACTCCTTAAAAGGATTAAGGAGAAGATATCTCGTAATTCTAAATGTGAATTTAAAAAATGCAAATACTTTTCCCTCTTGTAATATGTTCAGGTTGAGATATTTGGAAACTTGGGAAGAATGAATATTAAAATGGAGATATTAATTAAAATAGAATTTATTCAGACTATTTTTCTGCATTTAAATGACAAATGCAAAATTAAAGGACCTGCTAATGATCAAGATGTACCATTTTAAAGATTTTTCTTAATCAGCCAACCATAATGAATATTTTAGTCTATTGCATGCCAGTACATCTTCCAACATTCAACATCCCAATACAATATAATTGATACTAATGTCACTTCTTGTTCATTGTCTCCAAAATCAATAGCCATGGAGACACTGATACTTGCAAATTACTTCTGGATGATACTATGTCTATACGTTGTCCATTATCAAGAGCCAGAGTAGAATACTGAACTGGGAGATAGGTGGCTTTCTATTCCTTGCCTGCTTTGAATGCTCCCAAAGGAATGAAAATTCTCATCAAATAAAGACAAAAGATTTATCTGTTCCAACGGATAATGGTTTGCATGAAATTACTGTGCCAGACAGTATCACTAACATAGATTTACAAGCAGTCAAGAATTATCCTAGGGAATTCAAAGAAGTGGCACATTACTAGTATATAATTGCATAAATGTAGTAAAAATACTATTTATAATTCTCCAAAAACCTTCTCCTTTTAGTACTGTCACATTAAAAAAATTGGTAATCAAGCACAAAGAAGATAATCTTTACTTCAATTATTATTATAATTGCTACTGAAACACACTTGAGAATTTTGATTATTGAAACATGAAGTATTTGAGAATGCTGTGTGTAGAAAGAGCCTAGGCATGCATAGCAGTGTGTCTGATCTGAAACTGTTTGCATATGACAATCTGTAGCACTAAACTACTTAATTAAAGAAGAATTAGAAACTACATTCTAAAAAGTGGGTTCTAAACAGCTGGAAATACGTTCAGTCTAGAATTTCAGAAATAAAAAGATATTTTTTCAATATACTTTATACAATCATCTATTACAATGAAAATCTTTTTTCAGAGAAGAGAGAATCTCTCTTCAGGGATGGTAAAGTGGATGTTTCATCTAGCCAGAAAGAATCAAAACTGAAGCTTCCTGGGCAGGCCAAGATTTTTTATACTTAAGTGAGAGAATTCATAAAAGGGAACTGAATCTTAAATTAGATGGAAAGTAGTTGTCACTTGATTTGAGTCATTTGGCTTCAGGTCAATTGACTCAGATGTCACTAAGGACAACTGCATATGTGCTGTTTTATGGAAGGGTTACGGAGCAGGTTAGTTTTTATGTTCATCCTTTCTTCTCTTCTGTGTATATTTTAGTCTTAAACTCTTGTATACCTAGATAAGACTTTTGCCTCAGTACATGTAACAGAAAAGAATTGGCATTTATAAAAAGCAGTAGGAAGATAAATGCTTCTCAGCTGCCTCTAGCGTTTTCTGAGAATTGCATAGCAACATATTTCACAGTGTCACAAAATACTTTCTGCATTTTGAACCCTAGAGTGAGCACATCAAATCAATAATTGCTTAAACATATGCTTAATTAGCCTAAAAAAAGGCATATGCATTTTGAATCTACTGCACAAATTCTGTAAAAAATAGTTTAGTGTTTCTTGGAGCTTTACCTCCCTACTGTCTGTCAAATACACTGTTTTATGAAGCACAAGTAATGCTCATTTTAAAATTAACCCATGTGTCTGAGTCTAAACTTATTCATTATTTGGATCATAGAATATTTTTCCGAGAATAAAGGATACTGTTTGTTTTTTTACTTACATAGCACCTGAAATAAAAGGGCATGAAAAGTTTCATCATCTGTGTTTCAAGTAGTTCATACTTTTTCATGAATGAGCTAGTGCGTAGGGCTTAGCTTCTTCCCATCTCTTCAAATACAAGAAAGGAAGCTGCCAAAATAAACAACTACAAAACAGGTTACAAATAGACAAAAGAAAATGGCTCTTCATCCAAAGACTTTTAGTATTATAGTCTGACATCACTAAGAAAAAATAATAATAATTTATTCATGTATACCAAATCACCAAAAAGAAAAAAATTATATTTTTAGCTAGTCATTATATTGATCTTTTTGCATCTGTTTTTCTACACATCCCCCCTCATGCATTCTCTCTCATCATAAAAAATTCTTTTAAATCTTATAGTAAACCATATATATTAGTTTGAACATGACATAAATTATCATTGTAGGAGGAATTAAAATGAAAATTTTTTTCTGTTAACCCATAAAAGAAAATTGCACGCAGTAATTCTTTTTATTTAATCCCTGCTCATAAAGACTGCATATAAAACTGTCAGATATAACAGTCACACAGTCAATTTGTCCATTCATTCAGAAGTGTTAAGTCCAAAAGTTAATTCCTTTTTTCCCTTGCTAAAAAGCAAATCCTAAATTTGATCTTCCCCAAACACAGCTGTCGCTAGTCCTGAGAGATCAGACTTGGCTTGCATTTGCACACACACTCGATGCACTGCAATAAGCAGCAGTAATATGCGCTCACTGTGTTTGTGATTTTTTGTAATATCATTATGATGTTTGAGCAAAACATTGAAACATTCCTTGATCATACATTATGATTTAATTATTAGGTGGAAAGATGGAAACCTCAAAAAATAATTTCAAGAGGCTAACATTTTTTTTCTTCTATTTTCTGATGTCTCTTTTTTTCTATATTATCTGAAACATCAGTTACAGCACTGAGGATTAATCATGGCATCTTGTTCATTATCAATCTTTCTGTATATAATAAACTAGAAATATACTTTGATGATAAACCCGAAAGAGATCATTATATTCCTTCTTATTTCTTGTGTCATGAATGGATCTATTAATTACCTTTAATGTTTTTGAAGTTTATCAGGTATAACCTGCAACCATTGGGGTGTTCTGCCATTTTTTTCAGATAACATCAGACCAGACACTTTTTCTGTAGAATGATAAATCTCAGAGCTTTCAAAATTGATGTTATTTATCTCCTATCAACTGTTGTTTCAAATTTGTTTTTAGCTGAGGTATTATTCCACATTTAATATTTATTATCCTTCAGACTAACTCTAGTATTCTTTTCAGATGAGGACTGAGTCTGAACAAAATAATTTCTATAGTATTAATATTATTATTATCAATAATTAAAATTATTTTAGTGTGGACATCAGTTTTTGGATCAGTGACATTTTTATACATGAGTTTTGCTTTTCACAGAATGCCCCATCTGTGAGCTACAACCATTTCATAGAGTATAGGTATTTTCAAAATTTTATGCAACCTCAATAGATATGGATTCACATAGATTTTTTTCTACCCATTTTGTTTAGGCAACTAACCCTGTACTCAGGGAAAAAATATATTTCTCTTTTTTTAATAAAAGAATAGATAAAAATTTCAAAGAAAAATAAATCAAATCTGACTAATTTTGGATTTTTCTCCCCTCATTTCAGAAAAAAAAAACTATTATACCTTCAAATATAATTAGACCCTTGATTATCTAGAAATACCAAGTAAGTTTAGAATTTAAGTTCCTTTTGCTTGTCAACTCTAAAGCCTCAGCCCTAATAAATCAATTCACACATTTCTGTAAGAGTGCAAATTGGAGAAAAAATGAACTCTTTGAGCAGCAGGAAATTACATGGGAAATACAATACCTCACAGATGAAAGGCAGTGCCATTTCCCCCTTCTATACTTTAATAAAATGAAATTGATGATACTAGATGATACTACAGAATACAACTTCCCTTACAAAATTCAAGTGCTTATGTCACTGCTTTAGTATCAAACATTGTTTCATTGTCTTGGTGATATAGCAGTGATCAGCACTGAAACTAGAACAGTCCAAGAAGTCATAGTTTCTGCAGGAAAACAATTTCCAACCCAATTTGGCTCCTGACCTCAATGTAAAAATAAAGCCTTTCTGGTTTTGGACTAATATTCAGTACATGAGTCAATAGCTCTTTCCCATGCACTAGTTTCTGCTTATGAAACTGGCTATATTTTTGTTTATTGGTAGAAATAGTTAAAGCTTTCTATTTCTTTTACTTGGCTGGGTATCAACTTGAGTTTACAACAGTAAACAAAGTGAAACTGCATAATTTGAATTCAAAATGCACCATGTTGTCTTGTGTCTCAAGATCTTTACCAATCTTTAGCAGGATATGGCCATATACCGCCTTTATCTGTTTCTGAAATTTATATCTTCTAAATTTGCTGAATTGTTCAGCAATCTTTGCTCCTAAGTTGCCTGAAATGCTCAGAAATTTCTTAGCTTTAGTTTTTAACCATCTTAACAGATACTAAAACAGAAATTACTTTGGGATGAAGTACAAGAAAAGGCAATATAAGGATAGAAATTGCAAATGAGGTTCTTAAGACGAAATATATGCAGTCCAGGCTGTTTGGGTTATTAAATGTCTTAGTGATGTAATGATTCTAGCAGAATATCATTAGGTACCTAATGTACATGAACAATGTTACGTTTAGCTTAGAACTATAGCCATGGAAGGAACACCAATTTTTTTTGCATAATATAGTCATTAATGCACATGTCTTGGTAATGAAATTTAGATTGTAGGTCCTTCTGAGACTGAGAAGGCTTGGACTGCATACCAGTAGCACTGTCAAGTACCTGACAGGGCATGCTACAGTGAAATGCTTCATCCCTGCCTTTGAATTTTGTCTATAGAGTAAAAAGGCCTTCTCAGATTTTTCTTGATTTCATTGAGGAAAAGAAGTTGTAGAAAATCAGCTACATGTGACTGCATGTACTAATGTGTAACTGAAGACAGGCTCCAATTGTTTTTCAGTGAGGAGAACTTGAATTGATATTAAATAGTATTTTCAGAGAAGAGAGCTTTTTATAGCTCTCAGAATTCTATTATATATATCCTGCTCTACATGTACAAGGCAGAAGTTTATTGAACTTCACTTATTTTCACTTTTTCTTCACTGATTTTACACCATTGTAATAAGAGACGTGATAGAGAATATACTATTAGCAAAGAACTATAGTGTAGTTAGTTAAGGTAAGGTAAAATGCAGAAATATGTCAAAGAGATAATGCTGTAGAAGCTAGCCAGACTGCTCAATGGAGAAAGCAATATCAACAGGGCAAGCTGACCCACAATACCATAGGGGGTTGGCTCATGCTGTACTGGGGTGCTACACCTGCATTTTCAATCAAAATGGACCATGAACACAATGTGTGCATGTTCACAGTATAAAAAAACGTCATTTATTTTCCCCTTGGTGTTAATCATCATTAATCACCATGGACTGATGATCAATGGTGCAAGGATTCACCAGCTTCTTTATTGCCTCAATGGGGAAAACGCTGGGGAACCCCAGCTCAGACCCAGCGGAGGAAATAAATGTTCAATATCGACCATAGTGTGCCTTGTGATTGTGTCCCTGGTAGGAGGCCAGGCCATGCCTCCACTAGACCCTTTTCAGTTACTAAGTTAAGAAGACAGAAAAGTTAACTTGAATAATTCATGTTTTTTAAAGTGATATTAATACAGGAAGCATATGAAGAGATCATTTTGGTCTAAATATTATTTTGACAGTCTTTATTTCTACTCTTGTTCTACAGTTCTCTCCCCTTCCAGTTAGCTGAACACATATTTTTAGGATGCTTCAAATTACTAATCATGGCTAAATTGTACAAGAACTTTGTCATTTTCTCAAGTAAAAAGTATGATGTCCCCAAACTTGCTACAAACATTTTGGATATCTTCTCTATTCCTTTCTCAATGGATAACCATGTAAAATCTTCCCTTGGCACCAAGCGCTATCTATGCTTTAAATTCTACTAGTAGTATAGAAAATAATTACCATTTCGTCCAGACTTTCATCAGAGCACTGTCCATGCTCTTTTTTTCTATCTACTCTTACCTGTAGACATTGAGCAGATCAAAGCACCTGCTTTCCTTACAAAGAATATATTAGCAACTCAGTTATGAAATATATTAAATAATTGCACCAACGTACTAACATATCTGTGTCTTGCTGCCTGTTTCTTGGCTTTTTGCATTGAAACTAGTAATGTTAGGAAGACCTCATTTGGATTCATCACTTTGTTGAAGTTAATTTACAGTCTGAGTCCTATAACTTGTTCATACTTGTAGACTTTTTAAAAATTGCCGTAATTTATACATCTTTGTGAGCTGTGTGATGACCTTGACATTCCTATTTTGTTTCTTGGTGTTGGAGATATACATGTTCAGAGCATCAGGAACCAAGACTGTTTTTAACTTGCTACTATTTCTGAGCTCCTACACAACCGCCTTTTTTTCTTCTCTTCAAAACCATTTTGTAGTGACTTCCTTTCGTTTTCCTGAGGCATTTGTTCTTGTCTTTATCTATGGGATAGTATATTATTGGGTCTGTGTGGATTAAATGCTTACTCTTTTAAGCAACTGATGTTCTTTCTCTGAAATTGGACTTGGAACATAAACATCTGCTTATCAGAGTTTTACATACAAGTGATTTTAGATTTAATGTTCTTTAATCCAGGCTTAAAAGCCAGATTTATGAATCATGTTTCAGCATATAATTCGGTTAAAATATAAGAAGTCACATAAACCTGTTCTTTGGCATTTTTACATATTTAAAACATGCAATGTTGTTTGTTTTCTCACAGAGCATTGCTTATTTTTCAGTATATATCATTCAAGTGCAGGAATGACAATTTTGTAGAAGGGTTTCCACAATTCATAGTCTTGAGATTTCAGATTTATACCTTGAAAATAAAGAATCAACTCTTCTGTATTAGTTGAAAAAAGAACAGGAAAGCAACATGTCTGCAGTAATACTACCATCAGCTATACATCAGCTACCCTTGCTGTATTTCAACTACAAATTGAGTAGAAGGACAAAAACAATCTTAAAGAGCAGACTTCAATGAGTACACTGTGATATATCACTTGTTATCAAACTAAGGCTACTTGCAATTAATTATTAGATGAATAAATTTTCAAAATGAACATTTCAAAAGTATCAGTGTATAAATGGAAATGTTAATATTTTGTGAAAAAATAGAAAAATTTGTAAAATAAACTTTTCTAAAGTATGAGTAAATAGATTGAAAGCAATGAATATTTGTGGAAATATAGGTGTTGATTTGATTAGACATTTTTGAGAAAATAATTAATATACAGAGAAACAATAGTAAATGTCATGCATCTTAATTATATTTGATTACCATTCACAATACATTTATGTACAATTTTTTTAAAAAAATGGATACGATTAATTGGATTAGTGTAAGACTAGCAGACAAATATGTGCAAGAAATTATTTTAACTTTATAATCAAGCGGAATGGAGGCATCAATAGGGATTTTGCAATGATCTGTCCTGGATCTGTTCAGTGCTGTTGATAATTATATTAATAACTGACGACTAGATAGGAAGGCTGAGTGTTTTAATTGCAGAACACAACAAACTGAAGGGCTGTAAGATGAACAGAGAACTGGACTATAATTAAAATAATCTTACAAATCAGAGAAAGATCGGGACTGAATGCCAAGTTCTCAGGTAGCAATAATTAACAGATAGGATGACAGTCTAAATGGTCTAACTTATTCAGAAAAATACCTGGAGCGAATGACAGTTTGGGGACTGAACAAGTCACTAGGATTGTGCAACAGAAAAAGCCTAACTCTGCTTTGAAAATTACTGCATTCTTGTAAGACATGTGCAATCATTCTTTCTTTTTGCTTGAACTGTTAAGACCTCCACTGTCTAGGTTCTGGACATGTCAATCCATCTCCAAGAAAGTTCATGTAAAGTGACAACAGTGATAGCATGACCACTATTTTAATAATAGAGTTTGCTCTTGAAACCTGTGATGATGGCATTTTCTGCTTTTCCTCAAGCAATGTGTCCCATTGTTATTCTTACTATGAGTATAGAGAAGAATTTTATCCTTCTGTGTTTCTACACAAAAAAATCCTATTGTGTTCCCAGCAAAACTACCCTTTGCACCTTAGTAGTTTTCTTCTCCAGATAAAGCAGATTTGGCAAATATCTATCAGATTGAAACCAATCCTATTATTTCTGTCTTTGTGTATGCAAGTGGATAAGAAGACATCCCCAATCCTTTCCAGGTCTACATTGTTTGACTACACCCCTATCATGTATGTGTCATCTGAAAGTTACAGCACAAAATTTGTGCATTCTGGCACAACTACATTACATGAAGCCATGCTTAAAAACTATGGCACAGATACATATCTCCAATAAGCTAGAACATTTAACCAGAAACAACCAAAGTTAAAGCACTCTGATGAAATAGGAACTTGTTGCACAGAGAACTGAATCTCTTTCCTGAGAACTTAAGTAGACTGGGTTTAATGGCAACTCAGATAGGAAACCTTTGTTCTAAGTGAAGATTATTCCCTTTTTTCCATTAAAAATAAAAAGCTATAGCAAATTTCTACTATTTTCTATCTGCCTTTGTATATTCAGATATCAACATATCTTTTTATTTCAAATACAGCAGGTTTACAAGTGACTGAAAGTTACTGTTTACCATTAATCTACCATTAAAAATAAACCATCCAATAGATGCCCTATAGATAGTGTAATTTTCAGTTCTTAGGCTATAGGGAGTTTTGCACTATACTAGGAATCTGTGGAGTTGGATTGAATTGGTGAGCAAATTAGAAATAAAGCACAATATTTTTTAAAAAAACAAGATTTATTTTAACTTTTGATTCTTGTAACATTTATGTCTAGCTTTGTTAGCTACCAAACTTATTTCATTGGTATTGAAGAGAGCTGAACACTTTGACACTGTGGCGTAAAGTAGGCCAGAGGAATCATGCCATGGAAGAATCTGTTTCTCTACATTGATTCTAAAAGAAGCACAGGATAACTGTGAGGTGAGATGAATCCTTATGTTCCATTTTTATCATGAAAATAATACAGTCCACTAGATTGACAGTGCTGACCTCATAATGTATGCAAAAAAAAAAGAAAAGAAAAATGAACTAACTTGGGAAATGGAATGAATCTAGGGTAGTACAACTCATCCATACTGAGAAAAATGTGAAGAATGATAAATTCTTTCTGCTATTATTATGATTTGTATACGTGGAAGAAAAATAATTCTCCCCAGCTATATATCCTTACATATTCTCTTGACAATTTTGTGTATACATCCTCCAACCATTTGAGTACAGCTTTTCATTTTCATCAGAGTTGTAAACATTTTTGCTATTAATGATTTGTTACTTATACCAATTATTGATATCATGGCAGTTCTGTTTTAATTAATCCCTTAAATTTACTACAGTTTAAAGGATAATATGCTTAAAATCATTTGATCTAGTACATGATCTTTAAAAGAGAAGCAATTCAGGTGTCCATTTGTAGCTCTGAAGAATTCAGGCAGAGTAGAGAATAACGCTGAAAACAAGTTTTATGGAAGGCTTCATCCATTTTTCTTTCTGAGGTCAACAAACTTTTTAAGGAGAAAAAGTACTCTCCATATAGCTCATCTCATTTTTTGCATTTCGCAGTTCTTTTCGCAACTCAGCTAACTTGTGATTAAATGGGAGCTTAATTAGTTTAAACACAACTCTGGAGTTTTATGTAATTTCAAGACTTTTTGTTGTTGTTGACAGAAGAGAGAAAATAAAGCAAACAATTATTTTGATATGTAACTGGTTTTAGGCGTGGAGACTTCTTACTGGGATTCTTTCTTACTGGGCTAAGCATCTGCATAAGCCCTGAAGATACATATACCATAATTTGCAGAATCTAATAAATAATTTTGTGGAAATCGAGATGGCTTAAGGAAGTCAGTTTATTAGATGATTACCTTCATTTTAAATGCACATACTCTAACTTTTTTTTAAATAAGTACTAGCATAATACGTCATATAATTCCTACAGAGATAAAATATACTTTCATAAATTGTAGATCTTTCCTGATAAACTAGCAAGAATCCAACCAACATATATTCCTTTGACTTAATTACAGTACTCTCTTAAAATTGTTTCATTTTGTGGATACACTAAATTCTTCTTAGAAATCTAAATTTTCCAGAACCTCTGCTTCTAGAAATCATACCACAGAAACATCAAGCTAGTTATGTTTTTTTATATTCTTTTTCTTAATCAAAATTTTAATTAGAAACAAAACACAAAGTCATTTCTGTTAAGTATCATTTACAGTGCCCAGATTGAAAGACATAAAAGTAATTAGTACATAATATAAACAGCAAGCTCCCATTCACAAGGCATATGCCATTAATCTTTCTGTGCTCTTTTACTTCATGTTTCATCTAGCCCCTGCAAAACTTACTTCCTCTATTCATAACATATAACAAAATTGTTTATTATGCATGGAGATAATAAAAAAAAAATCTTGTGAGAATAGCATGTCCCAATATCCCAGAATGACATATTTTCATTACTAAGCAGAATTGTTCAGCATTTTTTTGAATTATTCAAAATATGATTTTTTTTTGGAGTGAATCATAGTGAATTTAAGTAATCTTTTTAATTTCTCAAGGAGGTTCATATTTATGGTTTTTTAAAAAAAGGAGATATTATGAGATTCAGGGAAAAAAAAGTATTTTATATTTTAAATAAAAACTATTTTATATTTTGAGAATGGAAAGGAAAAATAGCTTAAGCTATATCCAATATCTTAAGTATAGTCCTTTCTAGATTTACAATGAGGATCAAGAACAAATGTATTTTTTACAAGTCGTGGAAATATTTTTGTGTACTTAACTACAATTTTTCTTAAGTTCCTTAAGAACTTTTTAAGAAGTTTCTAAATATCTTGTATTTTTTTTCCATTTGCAATGAAATAGAACTAGATTTTATCCATTTTTGTTCTTCTTCTCTATAGGTCATATCAGTAAACTATGCCAGACTATTGCATACAAAACTGCAGAATATAACTTACTCTCTACTAAAAGCTAGTATTCATTAGCTGAGAAGGAGATATCTGTGTCAACTAAAAATGTGGACCTTTTCATTGTACCAAAGTATCATTTTCTTCCACGAAGACAAGATTATTTTATGCCATAACGGATGTTCAGAGACTTATTTTAAACAGTGTCTTCTTTTATGAAACTATGCCTTCCCACTGTACTTTCTTACAAGTCCAAGACTAGCAGTCTCAGCTACTTTACATTTTCTTCTGAATGATCTTTGTGACTGTCTTTGAAAAATGAAAAAAAAAAAAAAGATTATTTCTTCTACCTTTACAAATAATAGTTTCTTTGTTTTTTGATTAATAACCTTCTCTATCCTTTGTATTCCTAACAGCTGTATGTCAAAATTCACAACCATAGATAATGCTAATCCAAATTTACCTCTGTATCATCCTTTTTTGGTAACTAAACATTCCTTTCTACAAATGATATTCAATTTTCTTAAATGTAAAATACATCCTAGTCCAACATTTTATTTTATTTTATTTTATTTTATTTTATTATTTTATTTTATTTTATTTTATTGAACCTGTGTTCATTGGGTCTTGGAGTGTCTCCAAGACAGTTCTAACAAAATGCAGTTTATGAATGTTGCTTGATAAATTGCAAACTGTAACATGGGAGCAAATATATATTAGAAGGAGTCAAGAGGAAAACCTTATTCCAAAATATCCACTTCCTTAACACTTTCTAAATCATTATCACATACTGTGAAATTCCTCTATCATATTTGGTTAGATACCTTTTTTCCTTATATTGTTCTTGCAATTCTCTTTCAGAAAGTATTCACAGAGAAGACTCTCTACAGAATCATATCTAGAGAAAATATATGCAAAAAAGTATGCAAACAAAGATCGTAATGAATCTTACTCTAAAACTTTAAGAAAAAGTCAGGATCATTCAGAAAAGATTGACTCGATTGCAGCAACTGAATATTTTGGATATATTTTTATCAGTATGGTAGGAATGTGTCCTGTGTGATGAGGCGACACACGGGATACATTGTCTGATGAGTAATCAATAAGACAATGACTTTGAAAGTGAAGTCTGAAACTGTATGCTTTTGGCTGTTTTTTGTTTGTTTGATTATTTTGTTTTACTAAATATGTGTTTGGAAAACAACAAGATATTTAAGGTAGCTTCACATTAAAATAGAAAATGAATATGAATCAATGAAGAATAAAACATGTCTTCTACTAGAATAATCATTCATGTGATATTTCTAAGACTGGAGGAGAAGCATTATACCTAGCTAAGAGTCTTAGAATCTAGGCTATTTTCTGTCGTGTTCATTACTGAGCTAAGGAGACGTAAAAAATGAACTTTGTTTAGGTTGGCCAAATGACAAGTAAATTGTAAGATATGAACATATGTACACATGAACATGGAACACATGAACACATGTAACTACATGAGTATAAAAGAGAACAGATCCAAACCATAAGTTTTAAAATAGTAACTAGTTTAATCTAACAAAATGTAATCTACACTGTTTCTTGTTGAGTCCTAATTGTGAAGATAAGAGTAAAGCTAATACTAAAACAAATCAGGGGAGGGAAAATTTATAAAATGTTAAGTCACAAAAAAAAAGAGTAAATCAGTGACAACACACTACAGATATAGTTTACTATATGTAATTTATCAATCTATTTCATAAAATAATTGTTCTTCATTTGTGGGATAGCAGAATACTCAGAATCCTGTGAGTTTTTATGTAAGATCTTTGAAATACAATGTTAACAACCACTATGCAAGAAGGATTCTGTTGGCATTATTTATTCCTGCTATACTCCTGTAATTAGCACTGTGATACTAAGAAATTTAGATATCAAATCTAAATTATAAATTCTCCATGTGGACTATCACAGTATACAAGTGCTTCTTTTATTTATTTATTTTTTATTACCACTTGTTCAGGCTGTCCAAAGCACTTTGGAGACCTTTTTAACCTTTAGTAAAAAGAAAAATGTTTTTCATCCTTGTTTTATATTGTGCCCTGCTAGTCATTAAATGACATTTAATTTAGTCATTAGTCATTAGCCCTGCTAGGCTGTAAAACTTTTTCTGAAATCCATTTTTTTTTCTACTCCTGTTTTCCTTGCAATGCAAGCCCTTACGACATCCGTGATTCATGTTCCTTCTGCTTCTATAGCTCATTTGCTGCCTTTTCTTTCTGACATTCAACTATGTCATCAATTAAAACTGTTTGCTAATTTTGGCATCTCTTACGTCTCTTGCTAGTGTTTCCTGTCTGTTTCATGAATGCATAAAAGGATGCTCTAAAATATTTGAGAAAAGATTGATCTATATTGTGATTTATATCACATCAACATCTAGATGTGCTCTGGATTTGTGAGAAGTGTTTTCCCATTCTGTTTCTACACAATGATATAAGCAGTATATCTCCAGTGAGATAGATGAAGAGAGTCACTAATCTACATTTTCATGATATGTTAAAATACATTACTTGCAAGAATGAACAGAACTGTGACGGAAGTGAAAACACCATTCTGAGTGGTGTTTGGGTATTACAGATTTTAATTATTATTGTCTGATACTTCTCATTTATGACCATATGCAAATGAGCACCTCAACTAAATATTTGGTTAATTAAATATATCCTTCATATTTAAGCAGCCTGAATTTTTTAAAATTTAAGGTGCAGATTATACAACAAACAGACAAAAATGGCTGAGGATGAGGTTTTCAATCCTTTACAGAGTTTACCAGTCCAGTTCAAATTGCATTTTGAGATTAGAAATTTCATTGAAGTGTTGTGCTTAGAGAATCCAAGTGTGTACAGGTAGCAAAGATATTATGCAGGCATTATCATTCCCAGACATCTACTATTCTCTGATGATTAAACATCCAAAAACAATTGAGCTTTCTATACATAGTATTCAGCATTAGTCCAGAGCTAAGTAAAGACTTATGGCTGAGAAAGAATGATAGCAAGCAACTGTAATTCTATGCTACTTTCTCATTGTCCTTTTGCTTACAATCAAGAAAAATCCTCCTGACTGCTCTTTTTATTTTTAACTCACACTAACTTTTCTATGTTTACTCTGAGTATTCAAAAAACTTCATCTCACTATATAACACTCCAGTCTTAGAGAACAAAAGGTATGATGATTCCTTTCCCATGCTAACTTGTTTGTTTGTCAATCCCCACCATAGGCATAAATTACAAATTTCAAAATAAATGAAATAAGGATACATATTTTAATCTACACCAATACAGGATAGTAAGTTTTCAGGGCCAAGAATAACTACTAAAATTTGAACAGTTAAAATAATAGATTTTTTACTGGTAGAATCATATATGAAAATAAAGACTCCTCTTTTATAATCACTAAGTACATCACTGAGTGATCTAGAGGAAACAGTCCATGACAAGTATGCTTATGAAAAGCAGCTTCATCTCATTAATCTAATTTATTGTGAAGAAGAGAGAATGTTATTTAATTGTATCATTTGAAAGTCTTTGTCTGAGTAATTATAACCAATTGCTTTTGTAGAATGGAAGGGAAGATATATATCTTAATTTCAGCATTCCTCATATCACATCACTCAATAAACAAAGATTAATAATTGTATGCTTGATAGTCTTTCCTTTCAGATTTAACTTAAAATTTTCTAAAATATATCATACCCTTTTCTTCTCCTCCCATTCACAGCAATGTTTTCTCTTTTAGTATTGCATTCAAAAATATTTTATGTAGAAAAGGCTTTAAAAATCTTTAACCTTATATACAATATATGCACGCTGTGTGTTTATTTAGGCACAGAAGAACAATGCCTAATTCCAGATACATACACATATGTGATAATATCTTTAAAGTTCATAATATAGTATAAATATTCTTTATTATTTACATCTATATATGGATTAATGTGCTGCGAGTATTAATCTCTAAATCTTTTATTTTTCTAGTTATATTTCTTCAAATAAATTTATAACAGTAAGCATACATAGGTACTTATTTAATTGAAATCAAAAACATACATACACAGCAGGAAGCCATTGAAAAAAATAGCTAGTACCTAAATACTTTTAAAAGAAGTTAGTTAGATGCAATTGTTCTTGTTTGATCAAATGACAAGAAAAAAAATCACAAGAACAAAATCCTCCAAAAATCTTTTATTCCCTGTATAGACTTTTAGGAAGCTAGGACTAGTAAGTTTCTATTTGACCACCAAGTCCAAACACCTCCTAATTTAGGTTGCTGTATGTTTATGACTTATTAAGATAAGGAGGTTGCTAAATACTAGAAATAAATCAATTTTCTGTGGTAAGCATTTACCAATGAGACTTAGAGAGCGTGATGTTTCTAATGAGACAATTCATGTTAAGTTTATTAAAACTACAGTGTTCCAGGCTGGATACAGAAAGTATCAACAAAATACATTTATACCAAACTTGTATGAATAGTATAGATCAATTAACTGAAGACAAATATTTTTCAAATCTGAGTAAATTACAGAATCTGATTCCAAAGATGTCAAGGATCACAGAAGAGTATCTGGGCTTGGTAGTAAACTTTGCAATCCCAAGTCAGACATCCGCAGCTGAATCAAGATGAAAGACCAGGCTTCACACTAGCTTCGTAATTAAAAGATACATAAACCTAGATGTATTAAAAATATAATAAATATCTAGGATATTATATATCCATATTCCAGTAATTCCAGCAAAATCTCCAGGAGAGGAGAGCTGATATCTGCTTTAGTACTCAAGACTGTATGCAAATAGGTGTATTTTATCAGATTGCATTTTAGTGCAAAAGGCTCCCTTTTCTTTTGTCTTCAGAGACATACTCTTTCTTATTGTCATTACAGTTATGATATTCTTATATGCATTACATCACATTTTAAAGAAAAAGGAAACAAAAATATCCCCTATCCCAGTCTAATTTACTATCTGTGACAGAGCATTCTGCCAATTGTCAAATTATATGTCCTGTGACATTCTGCTATTGAAAAATTTATACATTCAGACTTCCACTTATCTTTAATGTAGTGAAACTAGTAGGTTCAATCAGTGATAAAATGATAACTTTCCTGTTTTAATTAAATAGATTTGCATATATGCACATAAACATTTGGAGGCAAACCATGCCTAAATCCAGATTGTTTCCCTAAATCCAATCATCTCGAACTAGATATAGTTTTGATTATTCTTTCATCTAATTTTTTAGAAGAAATTTAAAACAAACAATAAATGGCCTTTGGCTCCGTGAATTTGTTAACAGGAAGGGTTGTGTGTTTTGAATATATACTATGCTTGATCTCCAAAATGGAAAAGATTTTGTCCACTGACAAAAATATTTCAGCATATGGAGGTACTATTTAGTCCATTATCTTTAACACTCATGCTGAATTTATGCATGTATTTTAGTTTAAGTACTTTTTGCCTGTTTCAGTACAATGTTTTTTAAAAGGACAAAATCTGTTGGTGTAATAGCCACAATTAAGTCTTTTGTTCCCCAGACATTGAAAAAGTGTATGTTAAAGAATGTTAACAGTATCTTCAGTCTCAATAGTTTTAATTGATTTTCCACTGTTAATTAATATCTGAACTCCTGGAGAATGCAATATATGTTTGTGGTTTTTATTTACTTTTTAATATTTAGCATAAAGTCCATTTTGCCAGTTTTCTGCATGCATACTAACAAGCCTTTTTTGGAGTGGGGGGATACAATTCATTCTTGCAAGGAAGCACGCAGATTTTGTTGCCAGAAATCCTATGGACCTGTTTGAAAGACCAATTTGAACCTCGGTGCTATGAAATAATCTAAGTAGCTTGGTCCTGTGGACTATTCAGTGACTGAGCAAAACAATAGAAACACTGGTAAGTATTCAGACATGACATCTTAGTGCCCATGAAGATCAAAATGAGCAAGAAGACTCTGGATGTACTACCTAAATTTCCTTACCTCTGTTTATACTACAGACACAACTTGATATCTAAAGTCAAATGACTTCAATGACTTTGACAATGCTGCAAATGTTGAAGTGTGTATGAGTTAGGTGAATTTCTAGTGTTTACAAGAGTGAGAAACATACCTTGAGTACAAAGATAACAGCTGTTAAGTACTCCTTGCATAGTGTAAACAGACTGACTAGGGTAAAAGTTATTTATTGTCATGCATTCAGTGCTCTGCCTGTGCATCTATCACAAGTGTCTTTTCACTACAGTTGTTCAGGTAACATGGACTGTATCCTCTGCTTTCAATCTATTTTGATGTTAATCACAGATTAGAATGACTGGATAATTTAGGATGCTCTTTAGACCAATCTGTTTCTCAAAAGGTATCAGCTGTGGCGTCAGTTCAAGTTGCTCACCACTTTGTCCAGCATGGTCTTGAAACTTCCAAAGATGAAGAGAGACAGCACAATTTATCTGGACAACTTGCTTTTCTTCCTGATTGTTCTTATGGGGAAAAAGCTTCTTGTGTTGGTCTGAAGATCTCTACTTTCAATCCCATTGTCTCTCCTATTCACACCCTGTGAAGAGTCTGTCCCTTTGTTGATATGCCTGGAGGCATTGAATAGATGTTCTATGTTTCCTGTAGTTTCCTCTTCTACAGGCTGAGCTAACCCAGCTGCCACAACCTCTTCTCATAGCGCAAGTGCTCTAGCCTCTAACCAATATAGTGGCCCAACACTGAATTCACTTCAGTTTTTCTGTGTCTGTCTTTTGTTGGGGCACCCAAAACTGCACACATTACTCAAAATATATTCATCTAGTGAGTGCAAAGAGGGAGATAATATATATATTTATTTCAATTTACTGGCTATGCTCCTGTTAATGCATCCAAGAAGGCTGTTGGCCTTTGCTACCAGATGAAAGACACAGATGGGCATGCTGCCTGCTGGCTCATATTCCACTCGCTCTCCTAGGAGCCCTAGGGGCTTTCCTGCAGAGCTGCTCCCCAAACAGCAAATCCTCAGGCTGTATCATTTCAAGGGATTGCTCAAATGTCATGGTTCAGACTGATGAACTTCTCAAATTCTCTAGATACTTAGGCAATACTTCTGTACTTGGCCTGAGAGGTACTTACAAAAGAAATTAACTTGCTATTAACTTGCTACTCTATGGCTGGGGACAATGGAAGAACTAATCCAGGCTAATGTAGCAACAATATATATGCTATATAATGTATAGCTTTATATAGTGTAGAGTAAGATTATCTAAGGAAGAAGTATATGACTTCTGTAAGCAGCCAATCTGTGGATCAGTAACCTTAGATGCAAAGGAGTCTCCTTTAGGCTCCACTGTAAGCTTATAACACAGGGAAAATTCTCTATGAAATCTTAATATTGAAAAAAAAAAAAGTACAGATCTGTAAAAATGTAGCTCATTCTCACAACGTTCATGAGTGTTCATTGTCATGTCAGCCACACAAACCAGTACTATGCAATATTAAACTAGTATTAATTGATATCACTGACAGAACATATTCTGCATTCAGACTGCTACTGAAGTACTGATATATAGACATTTTATCCCTAAAATAATGAGCTTCACATTTACAATCATTATATTTAAGAAATTGAAACAAAAGACATAATTACAATCATAATTACATTAATCTACTATAAAAGAGAACTGTGGATAAAAAGAAAAGCTCATCCAAGTCTGCAAACACCATAGATCCTAAAATTTGAATAAAAAGGGGCTAAAAGGCTTACAAAAGAGATTTTAATAGTCTAACAGATTTATTTTCTCTACCAATGTAATAAAATAAAAGTGAGTCTTTCAGATTATATACCTTACTCTACTAGAAATAGAATGGATATAGAGAGAGACCTCAATGGAATGTAATAATCACATAATTTAGGTAGGTGCATAAATTACATTTTCAGATTAAAAGAGAATCTTTCCCCACACAGGATAATTAATTGCTTGTTCCTGTTACTCTCATATTACGATAATGGATAAGAGATGGAAATTGTGAAATTTTGCTGCACTCCTAGACCATAGACTACAAGTGAGGTCTACATCAAGAGACAGAGCAATTATATCAGTTGATATAATTTATTGAAAATTGAGAAGCAACTCGACCTCAGGCAGTCCTTGCTGTTTCATTTTGTTTTGTGACTTTAGTGAGCTATGTAATCTTATTTCTTTTCATGCACTGTAAAAACGGAAATAATGAGTCTATCCTGTTCATTCAGCTGTTGCTACTCAGTGGTACAGGGTTTGTTTGTTTGTTTGTTACAGGGTACTATGGTATGCTTTAGTATTGTCTAACAATATAAGTCTAAATATATTATTGCTACAATGTGCATAGCTGCATATTAGCTGTTAATAATAATCATCCTTAACATCTCTTAAAAAAGCAAGATAAGTGAATTTGGTACAGCATCCGAAAGTAGTATACATTTTGATTAACTCCTTACAACTACTTTTTAGAGGACACAGAGTTAATAGAGCATTCTCACCAAGTATTTCCTACCCAGAAAGTGTGCACTGCTATATGGTAAAGATACTAGTGCAGCAATTGTGACAGCATGCCCAATGAACTCTGAGTATATAAGAATCATCTCATGTAGATCTACACTGCATTTAATAACATAACTACAATATTAAAATGTTGCTTTAAGTTTGCAGGTCTGGAGTTCTCCTCTGTATAAAATTTCCCTTTAGTTCTTACGTATTTCATAATGAGGTAAATTTTGATTTCCTGCCTGATTTCCTGATTCATGACTTCAGATTTCAGTATGAGGATTCAGTTTCTTGACAGTTGAATGATCAAAGCTTAGAACAATTGAGCAAAAAGATTCTGTTCAAGAGGGAAAAAAGAGAGAGAGAGAGAGAAGTGAATGTGAAGCTACCAAGTGTTCAGGTGTTGGTTAGAATCACAAAATGGCTTCTTTATAGCAAAATAAAATATGTCATGCCCATGCCTATGTCATAGGATTCTAAAAAGCCTTTCTCATGTTTAAAATACTAACTCTTTTGTCCTACTATGAACAGAACAAAATGGAAGTAATAGACACCTTTCTCTATAACTTACAGGATTGTGAGTACATCATTAGTACATTAATCCCCAAAGATTTCATAAATACATCAGGCCTAGACTTGATCAGACCGAGCAGTTTTCAGATGTAAGCTTGCCAATCCTTGAACAAAATGGTGACTCAGAGAGTTTGTAACTGAACCACAGAATTACTGGAGTGTTTATACAGTCTCCTATCAGTATAACATGTGTACCTCAATATTTTAATATTTACAAGACCAATAGCTGTATGCAAGCTATATGCAAATTATCGACTCGAAAACAGAGGCAAAGAGGTATAAAATGATTTGTTGCTGTCACACAAGAAGTCAGTGACAGAGCAGGGAATTAGGTGGACATCTTTAATAGAACAGGTAGTCATTATTCTTTCTCTCTATTGTAGGTGTTTTAGTGAGAATGACCGATTAGTCCTTAAGAGACATAGTTGAAACATTGTCTGCACTCTTGTAGATCTCATCTTTTGTTTAATGAATTACAATATGTGAATGAATCAGGAAATATATGGTCTGTACTCTACCTTAGTAAGCAGTGCTCAGAGATGCCTTAATAAAAACTTGATTGATTATTTGTATTGCTCAGCTCTGTTATTACACATGGCAGTCAGATGAATCTGATAGACTGAGACTAAGTAAGAATAAGAGTTTATAACCTTCTGTAAAATTCATGCCTCTTTCTAGATAATCTCAACCTGTGGCACGAAAATCTCTAAATTCAATGGAGTATTCTGTTTATGTATACAATTCTAGTGTGAAATCAGCCTATGAAAGGCTACATGAACTCTTAACCACTTTACCACATGGAATTGTACCTAAAACACTTGGAGAAGAATATCACCCCAGAGAGAAAAAGATTGGAACATGAAAAGGTTGATTACAATGTTGTAGGGATATTTCTCACTTGCTGAATGTGTGCTTGCACATACTCCATCCTATATGCAGCCCACTATCCTGAAAAGGAGCACAGCAGTTAGCATGCCATTGGATCTGGCTCCTTGGAAAATGTCAGCATTCTCACAGCATGATCATACCAGTCTCCTGTGGTTTAGTACACTAGTTTGATCCGGATCCTCCTTGCTTCTATGTAAGTCCAGGTGGGATGGCTAGCAAGAGAAAGAAAGCATTTCTTTTTGTCTCATCTCACCAAGCATCAGATCAGGTAGAAAGACAGATAGAAAACTACATATAACATTATAGACTTTCTAAAGTGATAGATTGAGTGCACCCAGGCACTTGAATCAGTAGGACAAGAAGCTGTTTGAGAAAGATTTTGCATCCTGATACCATTACTCAGTTCCTGCAGTTTCTGCTAGTACTGACTATGAAATTTGAGTTTAATAGATGCTCTGCAGTTATAGTATCTATGAGTAGCTATATCTCCAGTATCTGTTTGTTACTAAGTGGAACAGATAGTGATAAGAAATTCTCCCTAATAATTTACTTTAATAATCTTACAAGGGATTGCAAAATGGTAAGATCAGGATAATTTTATAATGGAGAAAAAAATCAGGCATATTTTCCATCTGTACTTCTTTTAGAAGTGTGGAATTTGCATGAAAAATAATACTTTTACAAAACATGCTTTTTGTTTTTAATGAACAGGCTGTATTTCTGTAGAGTAAAATAAAACTGCATACTGAAAAATATATATCTTTTTCTAGTTACCTTCAGTATACAGAAAGAAACTAGACTAGATAGCAGGAACTCGAATTGTCTGTTTCTTTATATCTACATCTATTTTTTCTATCTTTATCTATCAAAACAAAACAAAACTTTTGTTTTGTTTTGTTTTTATCCTATTCAGTTATTTCCTTCATATGATGATCTTGTTTTAAGCTTGGGTTTTTAATTTAAATATATATACACTTCATTCAAAAATTCAAAATGTAACAACTACTTTTGCATTATCTCTTTTACCATGTAATTAAATATAGAAATTGTGTTAAAATTTACTATTCAACAGTTTTCTCAAATCTGTTGGCTGTATTGATGGCACATTAACTACATTTGGCTCAATTGGCTCCTGTGTAGACATCAAAAACTCAGCATTTTAACTTGCAAACTGAAGTACATCTGCAGTATCACAGAAGTGATACTTTGTTATAACAAAGCACTCAAAATGCTTAAGATGTGCAAATCTCATGTTCAACATGTTTTCAAAATTCAGTCTTGTCTTTTTTTCTAGATAGGTTTCAAGAGGCTAAACAGCAGGACAAAGATTAATTGTAGCTCATACAGAAGCATCCTAAATACCTTAATTCTGATGGAAGGAGCAGCTTTACTTAAGCAGTGGAATATCTGTGTACTATGTGGCCTTGGCCTGAGCGGCCTTTATGAAGTTGTGTAGCTATCCTACTTAGATGAGAGAAGAAATGAAGCAAGAGGCACAGAAGGAACATTGTCCAAACTGCTCCGTAAACATCTCTGTTACCACCAGATGTGGATATACCTATCCACATATTTACATATTCTGCCTTTCTCCTGGTTCCCCCTTCTCTCCAGTTTAATTAGAACATTTTCTGTAGTTATGGCCAAGCATGACACTAACTCTCTCATCTTCCATAGACAATGCTTTAGAAAGTGTCCTGAGATCATGAACCTTGAATATTTTACAGAAATGAAGCAGGAATTAACTTTTATTTGAATGTCAAGGTAATGATATTTTTGCCCTAATATATTTTACCTGGAAATATTGGAAACACAAACAATGCCAGATTTGGCAAGCTACTTTTTTTCCTTTCTTCTAAGAGGTGAGCTATTCTGACTATCTAGGATCAAAAATTGTCGAGAATGATTTTGAACAGTAATGGCAACCCTTTTATTTGTACTCAGACACCATTCCTAGTTCTTGTGGCTTCTCTTTTTGATTTTATAATACTAATCTTTTCTTGTCATCAACTAAAATGGAATAGTTTTTCTTCCTACTCTTCATCCTACACATATAAATATGTGTGACCACACTTACTAAGGCTTTTGAAAACCTGATTCCTTTAAATTAACATTACTAGAACTTCAATTAAATCCTATGCTCATCAAATTTGACCCAGTTTTATAGCTGAGTAATTATAATGATGAAAATTAACAAGATCCTTTGTTTCATTTTATGACTTCTATCACAGTGATGATAAAACAACCCCTCTGTGCAGAATTAGTTAATTCAATCAATTCAGTTCTAGCACTATGTTCTCCTAAAGCTCTTAATTCTTTGTGTTTTTAATTAATCCTGAGACCTCTGTATTTTAATCATTTTTTTGTTATTTATAGTCCTTTTTTATATACCTGAGCTTATTTGATCTTCAGAAAACCCTCTCTGTTCTTAAGACTTAAAAACTGGAAATAATTTCCTAACACTATGCTCTTCAATAGACAAAAATTCTTACACAGTCAAAATTCTCAGTACACTAACACCTACTACAATGTTCGTATTAATATTTTGCTATCAACTACTTGAAGAATAGTATTTTAAATGAAAATAGTTCATAGTATACTCTCTTTGTATCTGCTTTTCTGAATTTAAGATGATTATTGATACTAGCTTCCCATTGATCTTGGGGATACAGAGAATCACCTTGAAGAACATACCATCATCAACAGCAAATCTTATTCTTTTCTAACTTTCTCTAAAATCTTGATATGTTTCAAGAAATGTGCCATTGACTTTTTTCTAGGCGAAAACAATTTCATAATTTACACAGTAAATTGTTGCTTTTTAATCTAATAATAATGGACTCAATCATATTTTTTGAAGCTGAGATTGTATCTTTCAAAACATTTTTGTCATTAATTATAAACACTGAGTATACTCCAAAGTACACAACCAGAAGAGTTTAATTTACTCCATTTAGAAATTTCATTTATTTGATGTCAGTAAACTCATACTAAAGGTCATCTCTATTAATATTTCCTGTGAAGATTTTTTTTCTTTACTTTCCAGCCAGATTGCACTGATGCTTTGGCATGACCAAATAGAATGGGAAAATCTATCTAGGAAAAACTATTGAGAGACTATATATTTATTGTTAAAAGATAGGAGCACTGGAAGGTTTAATTATTCTTTCATTTTTGCACTGATTTCACAAATACTCAGTCTAAATTTGGAGCTCAGTTCTATTTTTCAGAACATTTGACAAGCTGGCTGTGTTATCCAATAGCTTCTAATTGCAAACAGGAGACAAGAATGTTGCTCCTCATGACTATAGAAAATAGTAAAAGAAAAATGGATAGGTTGAGCAGACAGAGGTTGGGATTCAGTTCAAGACGATGGAAAAGGAAAGATGGAGTGGTAAAAATGGCATTATCTCGGGCAAAAGAGGGTTTGTTCATGGAATCATAGGATAATTAAGGTTGGAAGGGACATCAGGAAACCTTCTGTCCAAAGGCTTTCTCAAAGCAGAGGCAGCTCTAATCTCAGACTTTAGGGATTTATCCAAGCTGATCTTGAAAACCCTGAGAAAGGGAGACTTCACCTCCTCTCTGAACAATCTGTTTTGCTACTTAACTTTGAGTATGGATCTGTGCTAGTCTCATTTTAAGTCTATTGTCTATTGTCCTGCTGTGCACAGCCTGGCTCCAGCTTCTCGATATCACAGAATCACAGAATGGTTGAGGTAGGAAAGGACCTGTAAAGATCATCTAGTCCAACCTCCCTGCTCTAGCAGGAATATCTAGAGCATGTGGCATAGGGTCACATCCACGCAAATTTATCCTCCCCATGCTGTTCGATCTCCTCAGAAATCTACTCTCCAGACTGACCAAGAGCCTGGGAGAGCTCTTCTCATAGCATATGTGCTCCAGCCCAACCATGGTAGGCCTACAGTAAAAATGCTCCAGTTAGTTAACAGTTTGTTTTGTATTAAGCATCCTAAAATTGGAGGCAGTACTCTAGATGTGGTTATATAGTGGGCATTGTGGGCAGAAGTAATCAAATTTCTCTTTTTTCAGGTGGTGACAGATGCAGTTTGTGACCTCTATTTGTTTAACAACAGAGATGGCAGCGCATGCTGTTAGCCTGGATACTATTACAGGCTAATTGGTCACATTCTAAAAGGCTGGGTTTTAATCAGTAGGGTTTTTTATTCCTAGTGCACCCTAGATGATACTCGATGGTGATATTATCAGTAAAAACAAATTTAACAGCCACAGATACGCTGTTAAATAGATAAGCACTCAAAGAGTGAAGTGGATGTAACAGGATAAGGATCATGGAATACAAAAAGGCAGTCTCAACTATACCGCCTTTAGTTCTAGAATAATATAGTTCATATTTCTGGACCATGGAAAAAGCCCATAGTGATTTCCCTGTTCATGGTCAGGCCTCCTAGTCCTGAGAAACATCCTAATTCTAAAAGAAAAAATGACTGAGACACTTATAAAAGATGACTTAACTGTTAAGACATGGTCTCTTACCTTTAGGTGTAAGAGATTACTGTATAATGTAAGGATAGCATGCTTCCCGTCAAAAGCTATCTTTCAACATAAGATTAAATAGGATAAAATCTAAAACAGCAACAACCTTGATTCTCTTCAATGTCCTCATCAAAAGCCTTGTAGATAAAGAACACTGAGCTGTACTGATCAAGGGAGTTAACATAAATTTAACTAAGTTTCTGGAAATACATGAAGAACAAAACATTCAAATTCCAACTGTGATGTTTACATCATCACCTATGTGCAGCTGGACATTTTTTTCTTATTTATATAGTTTAGAAATAACATATTCTTTGTGTGTGTTTGTGTCCGTGTGTAAATAATTGCTGAGGAATTGTGTTCTACCACACAGTGCCAAAAAGTCACATTTTGAAGTTTTTTCAAATTAATTGAAGAGAAAACATTTCACCTTTTTGGCATATAAAGCAGATTCTTAATAAAGAATAATTGTTCATCACTAACAAAAAAAATATTTGTTTGACATGAAGTTCAATATTTTCTTTAGTTTTCAAGCTTAAATAATAATAATAACGACAATAATAAATTTAGTTTCATTAAAATTCTCCAAATATTGTTCAACAATGGAAAGAAATATGTACTTTGCTTAAAATCATTTCTTTACTTCTTACTTGGAATATGTCGAACTCTTAGGTCATTTGCAAAAACTTGTCTGAAAGCAAAGTGCAATACTGACATTTATAACTTAGTTCATACAACAGAGTGTCATGTTCTGAAAGATAAATAATTCGCTTTAATTCTCGTACAAATAAATACATCAGCTTTCATCCTGAAATAAACTCACTTCTAGACATAGACTACAGTAATCAACAAATGTGCAATTCATAGACAAAATAATTATTAAGGAGTAAAAATAATTCGAGTGAGAGATAGCATTTTTTATGCCCTACATTGAAGACTGTGAAGATCCTAAGTAATAAAAGTACTTTAAAAGATGAGCAACAAAAAAATTAAAAAAGTCTAAAAAAAGTCCTTTTTTTCGTAATAATTTTCCCAAGGAGAAAGAGAGAGTAATATACATGATAAATTACTACATATATTTTAAAAAGTACATCAGCATACTTATATATATGAATTAAACCATAAAAGGATGCAATAGACTATTTTCATAAATGCAAGACAAGCTCTTACCCTAAATACTGTTAGTTCTTCACTAAACAAACAGATTTTAGCAGACGTTTATCCTGGAATTTTTTTTCTTTTCCTCTCTAATTCCTTTCTAATGATATGAAAATAACTCCTACTGCTCAAGTCCACTCTAAAAATATGTCATACCAAACTATACTATGTCTCTTTTGAGACATATCTTTATTAACCTTAGCTGATTATATTGTTTTCTGGCTTTATATTTAGAATGCAGGAACTGGAATCTAATGAGCCTAATGGATCACTCTTCATAAAGATCTACTATGAGAGAAAAAAACAAACTTTATGAATTTATGAATATATGTACTTAGATAGTTCTTTTTCTTTCTACTGTTGGATTGATATGCTAAAGTCATACTGCCCTCGAGGTTAAAAGATTTTTTTAGTAATTATCTGCCTAGCAAGGTAATAGCAATTTGACTTCAGGGAAATATTAATATGAATTAATATTACTACTTAGATTGTTGACTTTCTTGGTATTTATCTTAAGGCTTCTGAGATAACATTTATTGGCTAAGTGAGACAATATTTTTTCTGTTTCTTTCGATTAGATATTTTTTCCGGTACTGATAAATTAGTAGACTCCTTTACTGTTGATATGATATTAGCTTTGCTCTAAAGAGCAAAGTTATCTCTATATTCGAAGTAAAGACTTGCAGAGTTTGTCCACACTTTTATACTCATTGAAAATGACTGAATGATATAGCCTAAGATTGCATCTGCCTTTCTAGACTCTCTTTGCAAGATTGCCTTCATAATTGCCCGCTTTCCATCATGTCTTTAGGATAAGACATTAAAGACCACAACAAATTATTCTTCATATAGAATTGTTTGTTTCATAACACAGTTGTCCAGTAGAAATGTTTGTATAGTACCTAATATAAAACCTCTAGAAAAACAATGTGTATAATATGTGTGTATATATAAACAGGAAAAATATAAATAACATTAACATTCAATTACACTTCATATCCTTTATATGAGAGGCCAAACTTTAATCTGTTTTGCAGAATGTGGACCTGGTGCCAGCTCAAATGTACAAAAGACTTTGTACATTTCTCCATAATCTAGTTTTGTAAGTGTAGCAGTGCGTGCATCTATATTTATGTCTGTATAGCTTGTTATATAACATCATACAGCATACAATAACTTTAAAACATGAATATTCTATACATGAATATTCTTCCACATTTACTATTCTGTGTTTGCAGCTCACAATGTGTGCATGCAGATGGGACACACAATTCCCAGGAAAAACGCATTTCCAAAAAAAGCACAGTTCTATAACAGTGCATATAAATTTTATGCCATTACTGAATATTCAAAATCTTCTTTTAACTTTGGAAAATATGTATTTTTAAGCAAATTTTTTTAGAAATCAATTATATTTTTAATATTGAAAAAAATTTTTTTTCTTATCTGTCATTACTATTTTGTTCAATGTGAAGTTGCCAGGATGCTGGGAAGGATACAGACTGGAGGCTCACTGAGTCTGGCAGCACCCAGCAGGGGCTCCTTATGGAAGATCTCAGGATGTGCTGAAGGACAAATATTTCCCTGCTGTCTTCTATTCTCCAGCCTGCAGTGCAAAGTGACATAGGGCTGGACCTCCCTCATCTTTCATTGGGTGGGGGAGGACCCAGGAGAGGGCAGGGACAGGATAGTCCTGGGGGTGCCTTACAGCCCAGAAGGAAGCCAACAGGCACTATTAAAATCCAGTTAGGTTCCTGACTGTATCCCAGTCTGCCTTACCATGTTGTCACAGAGTCCAGAGCATCTGAACACAAGAGAGAAACACATCAGAGAAAACTATTGCTAACTCTTGTAAGAATATGTGAAGTGCAAGAGCACCTGCATCATTAAAGCCACCAGGCCAAAGATCTGTATAGTTTAAAGGGAATCATAAATAGGACAGGGAAAGCCATAAAAAAACACAGGAAGACACAAACCTGACAAGTAACCTATAATATAGCTAATAGCAAAGAGCAAGACTCTGCAGGCACTAATTAATGGGCCATTAAGAAACTGCAGGCATAGCCTTGAAGACAGAGTCAGTTTCAAGGAGGAAACAAGATGAACATGAGTATCTATATACTTGAGGGAGGGCCTAGGGGACTATGCAAAATTTATTAAGGAGTGTTTTGTGGAAGGAGTGTGGGAGGAATAGGGCGGGAGAGACACAAGAATAGAAAGGGGTAAAATCTTCAGGGGCTGACTGTATATAGGCCGTGGCCAGTCAGTATGTTTTCCTAACCAAGCTCTGCACTTCATCACTACAGTGATCTAGTCTATCTTATTAAATCTTTTCTTACCTATCTGTGTGTATTTCACATAGCAAATAAATAAGATTTTGTTCCTTTACCCCCTGCAAATTCCTTGCTGCAACTGAAGCTGAATAAGACTTGAACAAGTGTGTTCCAAAGACCTAGAGAATAACAACTAAAAATGAAATTAATGAGAATTAGAATCATGAATAGAGTCAATGCAAGGTGTAGTTGTGCAGACAAAGCTAAATTTTGCTGTGTCCCAAATGAGAAGATAGATGTGGACTATAATACGTCGTGAAATATGAGTGAATGGAGGAAGAAGGCTGCAAAAGAGAGTAAAGGTACTAGAGGGAGTGCACATATGGAATGATTCAGCCTTACTCAGAGAATGCCTTTGAAATAAAGTGCTGAGATCTCTGAAGAGACAAGAATAGGCTCCATGTACAAACCAGCCACAATGTTTTACTGTTCAAAGATTCATAAAATGGAATGGAAAATATTCAGCAAAAGAAGATGAGTTGTGCTATCCAAATGCACAGAGTTTATAACCCTACTGAAACTGACCTTTTTTTTTTCCTTGTACTAGAGTCTCAGAAGTATTCAAAGATGTTCAGAAGTAGTTACAAGGGTTAGAAGACTGTGGCATATATACACAATTGAATTCATAACTTGTATATTAAAAAAAAAGTGATACCATGTGCACATGTTTTCTATTTACTTTCTGCTTACAGTATCAGGCATATTTGCAACACACAGGAAAATGTTCCTCATTAAAAATGCTTAGCTCTGAGAAAAAGTTCAGCTGCCTCCGAAATGCCATAAGAATACATATGAAAACAGCTGCATGATTTTCATTTTGCAATGTTTCTCCTTCATCTGTATTTTAGAAATACTACTTAAATAATAAAGCAAATACAGGCAACCTGCTAATCACCATTACAATTTCAGTCTGGCCCCTTCCAATCCTATAATCTCTTTCTGTTCCTGAGCACAAAATTCACTTTTCTTTTTTCTTTTCTTTTTTTTCTCTTCCCAAAACCTACCAGCAATAGCTATGAAGCATTGTGATATAGTCCCAATTTTGTTTTTGTGGATTGAAATACTTGCACAAGTCTTTGTTCCTGCTCCACTTCAAAACACAGAAATCCATTCCCTAACTCATCTTAAGATATCACATTAACTGTATCTTCTTTACACAATTAAGCCACATCTTCTAATAAAAACAGAAAAGTTATAGAACTATCACAGTATTTTCTCCTGAAGAATCCATCATTTTAACACCTAGTCTAATTCACTTTTGCTTCTCTCCTTAATACATGACTGTGTCAAACTGTTTGTAGTCTTCTACAAGGTAGACTGTATATATGAGCCAATTACCATAGGTTCTCTTCATAGATAAAAAGAGGTAATAAAAAATGCAGGGCACAATTTATCTACTTTCAAATGAAATTATTCATAGCTTAAATGTGTCTCTTTCTCTCTCTTAACTACGAGGGCAACCTATACAACTAATTAAATTGTGCAGTGAAGGTACCAATTGGACTGTAAGATCTGTGAGATATAATTTATAATACTGTGAAATAAAGCAAAATCATATTAATAGCTGGTAAAAACGCCTAATGTGTGGCTCCTCCCAGTTCTTTTCCAGATCAGACATTCTTAAAAAAATAAAATAATAATAATAATAAAACTTCTTTATTTCCGTTCTAAATCATATCTGTCCAATGCAGGTAAAAGTTGGGCCTTACTGCAGTCCATAGTAAAACTTGTCTGATTATCTTCATAATTAGGAGATGGCTTTAGAAATGTGGTCTCCCAGAAGGATTGGTTTTGTTACTAAATACAGTCTTTCTATTTACACTCTAATAAATGCTTTAGCTCCTTAATGTCTTTAGGGCATTTTATATTTTGCTATGTTTTCTTTCCCTCTTTCTTGTCCTGTCCCTTATTTTATAATAACTCATTGACACATTTGTAAGTTGGATATAGAGTTTTTAAGAATGTCATTTGGGGTTACATATTTTTATATTTTACTTTGCCTTCTTTCATGTAGTGGTCTTGTATTCATTATAGCTTCTCTGTAAGATAAATCAAAACAGGAGGTACTGTTCAGCTGCTGCTCTGCCCTCTCCATTCTCAAATGATTTGTGAATAGCACATAGCCATTACTGATTTTGCAATTCTGTGGAAATAGAGTGGGTATCAGTAGGGCTGCATATAGCTTCTGCTCACTGAAGTGTTATGAAAAGTTTTTTTCCATCCTGACACAATTTTAGAAGGCAATGCAAGTGGCCTATTCTCAGCTAGATTATTCCTCATACATACTTTCAGAAGTAAAGCTGAAGTGAATGCCAGAGCATGCTGGAGTTCTAGTAAGTATCTGTAAGGAATAAGTTAAACAATTGCAGACTTTTGAAATTCAATAATTAAAAAAGGGTTCTTAAAATTATTCCTGCATTATATATAAAGAATGCACATTTGAAAGACAGGAAACTGGAAAAAGACACATATTATTCCTTGGGGAGCAATTTTTCTTACATATTTTGTGATATTTGAAGAAGGTTTGCTATGTTTGCCTAAATACTTCAGGTTTCAGTCCTCAAGGAAAAGTTTCCTTGATTTTGTTTTTAATATACAGTAATCACTGATTCCACTTCATGAACCAACAAACTTTGTTTCTTTTAGTAGTTTGCCATGGAAGAATATATGAATCTTTGTATCTGCTAAATACAACATGTTTAGAATAAAAATAAGGAGATCGCAGACAAATTATTTCCATAAATCACTTCAATTTCTGTCTTTCTTTGTAGATCAAAAATTTAAGACTGAAAAGGAATACAATATCCAATGCCTGAGATGACTCCATGTACATATAATTATGCAGTAAGCGACTGATCTCTAACCACTTGACATTCACACCCACCAAAACTTATCAACCTCCGAAGAAGACTATTCTTCTGCACCTAATTGTCCACATCTTCTTCATTATTTATTGAAAAGCTACAATTACAATGAAAAATAAAAATTCCAGGCCTTGCTTCTACATACAGAGTAGCTCCTGTAACTACAAGTTACACTAGTAACTGTAATTACTAGTAGTATCTACTACATAGTACAACACAATGGCAAGGAAAGCCACTGTCAGACCAGCTGGTTGTAGAAGACATGGAGTCTCTATAGTGACAGTGGTTACTTTCTGGCATAAGGAATGTTGTTAATCCCTTCTATCTCTTGCTCTGTCCCCTAATTGAAAAATTTTCCTAGTTCATCACAAATGTTTTTGAATTATTCTATAAAGAAAGTATCATATGTAGCAACTGCTGGTTAGTTTTCCCATCCCTTTCACTTAAAGATCTCCTTGTGTTTCTGTATTTGAAAGTTAAGACAAGTAATAAAAGTTCCCCACTGGTTATAATTTAGCTTTTATCGAGTTGCTTCCCTTGAAAGATATTCATATGAATAAAAAAGATAAGTTGGGCTGTCTTTCTGAAACTTTTACACTGTTGCAAAAACACATTAATTCAAAAAGTCACAGAAGAATATATATTTTTTTCTATTCTTGGCACTAGAAAACCCACTAACAACTGACTGAATTATAGAAATTCAATTGTTTGAGGAACCATACTTTATAAAAAGTTATTTATTGCCAAATCTCAGCATTTCCATGGATTTTTTTTAACATAACCAAAGGTTTTTTATGTGCTCCTATTTTGAATCATATTTTCTAGGATCATCTGGATAATTTCTTTATATAAGTGCGATTACATTATAGCAATTTTCAGATAAAGGTTTTTCATATTTAATCATTTAGATCAATTAATAGTTGTGTCTTACTGTAAATTTTCAAAGGAACTATTGACATCTGTCAATGAAATCATACTTAAGTCTTACTTGGGTCAGGTTAGTAAGCCTGACTTACTATCTCAGATTTACTAGAGAAAAAGATTTTGTATCTGGCTGAATACCTAAGGATTCACTCCATTTCAGCTTTGTAATAAGGAAAACAAAAGCAGTGTGTTTATTCCTTTTTTCAGCACAACTCCAAATTTTAATACTCTATTCTACTTAGAGATAGAATACTTTGTTTTCTTAAAGGATATATAGTGCTTATTTCTACCTTTTATTTAGCTTCACAACAATTCACACATGCTGCATGTGATTTGGTATGCATTTCTAAAAGTGTTGAAAAGAGTAACTAAAATTGTCCTTTGTAACTCAATCTATTCCTTCAGGTCAAGAAAAAATTAACTTGATGAGATCTTTGTGTAATTCGAGAAATAAGTGATATCTCTAGGGATTTTTTTTTTCTGACCATTTTTTTCCCACCTTGCCCGTCTTGTAATGTGAGACATTCCAATGAAGTCAATAGGATTTTTTCCTTAAATAAGGCAGTCTACTTTCTGATCCTGATTTCTTTACCTCTTTTCCTTTTTTTTTCTTGCTATATAGTACATATTCATTCTTGTGAATTTAAATTGCAGGTAACCAAGGGTGCACTCTACCAAAGGTAGAACGCAGGTTGTACCACAGCAAGTTTGTAAATTTCTTACAAGGAGAGTGAAGACAAGTTTACATTCTTTTTCATTACTTTTTTTCTTCTTTTTTTCAGTAGCTATAGGCTGATTTCTTCTTTGCTTTTGCTGTGCTGATTGTTGAGAATATTTATGAACAAGTATTGACTTAAACTTACAGATCAATCATACAATTTCTACAGCTTTCAAACAAGTAACATTAGTAGAACAGATTAAGTAATGAAAACAACACCTGCTGCATATTAATTCTCAAATCACATCTGCAATGAAAGTAAGACCTGAATCACAGTTTCCATGGTAGGTAAAGGAAAGCAGACACTACTGCAAATGCAAACTTTTCAATGCCTTTTGCTGTTGTTTTTGTTGCTATGTACAAACTATATAATTGTATTTTTTATCCCTTCAGTGACTTTTTACTGTGTATCTCACACGACAGTTTAAGTCTTATGTTAATCCTTCTGTTTCAGAATATTGGCAATTATAGTATAGTTCAATGATGTGTTGTCTCAAATTCCCAGAGGGATTTTATACAGCAGCTTTAGCATATCCAGGAGTATCACCTCTGATAAACAACATGACTTTGACTTTAGTGTAAACACACTTTAGGGGCTCATATTTAAAAGCTCCCAATTTAATAGCATGGCTTTGAGTTTTTATTTTATTTTAATTTATTTTTCAAAGAATAGTCAGTATTTATACTCTTTCAAACTGAATAATATTATGTTAACCAGAGAGCTCTAGCATTTATTGAAATACTGTCAGTATACAGCATTTGTCCTTATAAACCTTGAGTCAGGCTTAGATGATTTGGAAACACCATTCGCTTACAATCTCTTTGCAGCTTTCTTAAGCCAGACAAAATGAGTACTTAGAGCACATTACCTTAATAAATCTCTATGTGCTCAGATTTACAGTTTCTATTCTCTAGAACATTGTATGTTACACAACATACATGTTGGCTGGAAGCAATTTGATCATCTATCTTTAAGCTCAATGATTGCTGCATAGTTTTACAGAAAGTAAACCTGAGTATTGGCACAATTCCTTTGAAGTATGCCAAATACCAAAGCCCTTTTACTGTAGTCCAGAATGAGACTCATTTGAATTTTCAATTCTCCAGGTTAAAGAACATGAATACTCTTAAAAATGATGAAACTGTATAAACAGACTGGTTGAAGTTAGAAGGAACCTCTATAGATCATCTAGTCCAACTCCTCTGCTAAAGCAGGGTTATATAGAGTGAGTATTTCAGTATTGTGTCTGGATACCTTTTGAATATTTCCACAAACTCTGTGGGCATCCTGTGACAGTGCTATGTCACTCTCACAGTAAGGAAGCTTCTCCTCATGTTCAGATGGCATTGCCTATGGTTTAGTTTGTGTCCATTGCTTCTCATTCTATCAGTTGACATCACTATAGACAGTCTGTTTATCTTCCTGACAACCTCTTTTCAGATACTTGCACTCATTCTTCTCTGCTGGAGGCTGAAGAGTTTCAGCTCTCTACGCCTTTCCAGATAGAAGAGATGCTCCTGTTCCTCACTCACCTGAGTAGGCCTGTGCTGGACTTGCTCCATTTGCTCCCTGTCTTTCTCATTCTGGGAAGCACAGAACTGGACACAACACTCCAAACAAACACAAAACACCTTCTGTGGTACATACCAAAGACGGAATACTACAAAATTAATTTATTACTTTTAATATTTAAACATTAATGTTCCTTACACTCACATCTACAAATGAAAGTTCAACAGAGTTTCAGTTTACATTAACAAGCTGAGGCATCACCAAATAGCTGTGAGAAAGGAAGATATACTTTATATCTACCAGGCACATAGTATTGGCAAAGAATAGAAATAAAAACATCTAATAACAATAGTCAGGGCTAAGTGGCTATGAATGTATTGAGACATGCACAAGCTATTCTGCAATTGATAATATATTTCAGAGTAAAATAGCACCATAAAATAGAAATACAGTCTAACTTGAAACAGTTTATCAATTCCTAATTCAAAAGGATGTGCATTTTAATGTAAATGGGAGTTCCTTCAATTTTTGCACAAGCTGAAAAGACAATACAGAAATTTCAGTAGTGTGGCCAGAATTATTCTATCTGACATTTAATTAGACTCGTTCTATAGGAACCATAAGTGACAGTAAAACAGCAGCACACTTACCTTGTAAATGAGATTCTTCATTCAACCATCTAAACTACGTAAATTATCTGATAGGTCCTCTTCCTTTACAGAAATTACTTGTATGCTCTTCAAATGAGTATGTCTCATTATATCTCTCATTTCTCCATTTTCTCTCTCATTCTCATTTCTTTAAGGTTATATAAAGTTCCCTTTGACGACCTCCTTTTTTATTTTATTTATTTTTTCCTAGAAAGAAAGGATAATGGACCTATTGTAAGACTAACTATTGTAATTATTGTAAGACTAAAAGGATTCTTCACAAAAAGTACAGGATTCATTTAGCTCCTCAGGAAAAATCCTATTAAATTATATGAAAGTATAAAATAAATATACTATTTTACAGAGATTAATTGATAATATATGTAATTACATATCTTAAATAGGCATTTTTTTGCATCTTAAATATGTAATTGTTATCCATCAGATATTCATATTATCCAAAACAATTTCATCAATTTTAACTGTGAAGTATACATAATAATTTGTGAGGTTTGTGAGGTATTTCTTTTACATAGAAACTTTAATATACGGTATTCTGAATTTATAGTGCTATAACTGAGAATGGAAACTATTGCATTATGCTGAAATGCAGAAGCAGGAAAATATACATCAATACAACATTTAGTGATTCTCTTTAACTCTCTTTGAATTTCCTTCAGATCTGGGACTTGAGTAGGAAGATAAAAAGCTTTTATTTTTTTCTTTCTTCTTTCTTTCTGTCCAAGAAATTGCTTCATTTCTTCTGACTTTTCTTGTGAATAAGAAAAAAAAATACATGTATTACATAGTCTAGAACTTCTAAGGTGTTTCTTTGTTTTTGTTTGTTTTGTTTGTTTCATCAATCAGTAACATTACAAAACCAATCTGAAGAATAAATAACTTGGAACAGTTAAAAAAGATACAAGATGGAACTGAAAAAAAAAAAACCCCTTGGCTAATGAGTCAATTATCTTGCTGCTGATATTTTCATTTTATTTTGAATTTATTTTAATATAATTTTCATTATCAGCACATTTCACCATTCATATGCTCTTTAATCATTAGGAGGCCTCTTTTCTTCATGATTGGTTTTATACTCACTGGTTTCATATTTCGTCAATCCCTTACACAGTTCGTCAATTCCCTCACAGAGGAAATTTGTACTGTTCCTGAAACCAGTTGATTGCCACTGAATAGATGGTAACATACTAAGTTTTGTGTGATCATTTATGAGATAATTCTGCATGATCGCAGAGCATTAGAAAGGAAATGGGAAAAATTTTCTCTATTATTTCCAGGATATTATATTTATGTGAAGCAAAGAAATCCTTCACATTCAAAATTGCATTGTTAAGTTTACCCTTTCAGTTTGCTGCACACAGGCTTTATGTTAGTGAAGATGTTCATGAAAGTGTTGTTAATGAAAGTAAGATTTTACTTAAAATCCTTTACAACTCGTCTTTTCAGTCATATTGGTTGTGAGAGGGAGAATAAAAAAGTGAAGAAATTTGTGGGGAAACAAATGAGTCCAGAACCTATTTCATTTCATGGCATCATAGTTTGCTGTAGGATGTACTTCTCACAAGCAATGGTGAAACTAGACTCTCAGTATTCATTAAAAACAAAAACAAAACACAGATTTGTTTCTAGCCTTACTTCCCATAACCTTGAAAGTGCATGCAGTATGTGTGACCAATGGAACGTAACAGAGTGTAATCAAATGTCTTCCTGAGGTTGAAGAAAATTTGAAATTATATCTCAGGGAGTCATGAACTTCCTCATTTATCTCATCCAGGACTATGTGAACTCCCTGATCATGTATCACAATCATAGCTAGATTATATCTTTTTTTTCCCCTAACATTATAGAATATAGTATTTTACTGTAGGCAGTCACCCATCATTTTATTTACTTATTTCCGTGTCCATTTGGGAGTCTCTGTTCAGTTGCTTCCTTATCAATATAATTCCCAGAAGAAGAAATTATTTCATGTATGCTCATTCTACTCTTTTATTTCTCTTTTACCTTCTTCTTTTACCATCATGTTTTCAAAATAATTGAAGAAATAGGCTTTCATTTTTCCACTCTTATGAGGTCAAGGATTTTTACCACTCTTCATTATTTATTTGAGGGAATAAAGTGATCACCAAATATAACTCAGTAAGCTTTATTACTTAGTATCAATAGTTAGTAAGCTTTATTACTTGGTATCAATAATTATTGTTATTACATTAAGCTTTATTATCCAGATAGCATTCATGAGTCTTCAGACCATGGCTATTTAGACTCCTTACAATATCCCAGTTAAACGCAGCCTAGTGTAATAATGAGCTCCATCATTGACCTTGAGAGTGATTTACCTTGGCTACAGATCAAGTACTCAGAAGTTCTGGTAAGTGTTTTAACATTAGTTGTATTGTGCATTAATTATTAAATTCCTGCCACATATGAAGCATCAGAAAATAAGTCAGGATAATAATATCTCCTAAAACAGTTGATTAAGTGTGCATTTATATTTATATATGTATAGCCCGTATGTATAACCAATAATCTCCTCTCCTTTCCTCTTCACTCCTCTCCTCCACGAAAACTTCTTTAGAACTTGTTTAACTCTATTTTAACTGCATCCTTTCAAATAAGGGTTTCTACTGAGTGTTTGCTGTAACATTTAAATTATAGAGTAAAATCACACATAAAGACAATAGTACAGCATACAAATTTGGTTGACAGCTCTCAAATATATTTCAAAGAAAATACAAACTGCCATGTATCTGTACGTCCTACATAATATCCTAGAGTAGATGGAAGATTCAGAGACTTTGGCCCATATAATTTTATTCTACTTCTCTCTAACTAAGCATTGGTAAGGCTGATGTTTCAATGTACTGTTTCAAGGAAAACAATGATATATTCAAACCGATACATATCAAAGAGCTTAAATTAGTTCTTTTCCGCAAGAGTGGATTGCCTGCTTTTCTGTGTCTGTCTCACATTTGCGGAATAATAGCTTTTGTAGGAATTCAAAATTATACATTGCTACTAACACTGCTATCTACATATGATTTGCAGAACTATTTAACTTTGAAAATAAGAGCTGGGCACAACATGGATTAGATACCTAAATAAAAATTTACTAAAAAGATTTTGTTTTTCCAGGATCACATATATGGAACATGTATGAATAGTTTACAGCTACTTAACCATAAAGTCATATAGTCCATCAGGCCCTGCTCTTCAAGGCATTGACTTCAAGGCACTGGGAAGTATTGAGTGTCTTGGTTGCCAATGAGTGCTATGTAAAAGTCTGCATGCATTGAACAAAAAAAAAAACCATATGTCAATTTATATTTTAAGGAGCAAAAGCTCTATCAAAGTCATTTTCTGCATGTGAAAAAGAGTTGCGTGGATGACTCTTGGAAATCTACCCTTCTGGACCCCCTCTCAGGGCTTTCATGGAGTAACGCATGCTGTCATGCAACATGTGCAATATAAGTCAATCAAAAAAAAAAAGCGCTAGCAGAAATCTATTTTTAAATGGCATTTTTCATACATATGTAAATGCCATTTAAAAATAGACCTTTTCATACATATGTAAAGTCTTACAGATAAGAGATACATAGGCAAGAAAAAAGAGAAAGAATTTTCATTGGGCTTATGATTCTGTTACAAAACCACACAGTAGAAAAGCCTTAATCTTCCTCTTAAATTAAGTTGGAGATTTTAGTGGAATCCATTCTAGCTTGGTTAGTGAAATGAACTGTCGTTGATCCTTCCAGCAAAAAAGACACATATAAATAAAAATAATATTTCTTTTAATAATTTCTCTGCTTGCAGACAACAATTTTTGAATGAAAACTTGATAATTGACAACACTGGCAGCTGAAGATTCAGTGTCCCTGTCTACCACAGCCATCTGACCACAGCATCAATGACCATCACTTGGAAAGTATGAGGCTAGTCTCATAGCTACACAGTCACATTCAGGCATCGAACTGTATCATTAAAATTCCACCTCTTTGGCTTCACTCAAAAGCAACAATGCCAGTTAATTGCCTCATTATATACTATGACCTCCGTTCACTTTTTTTGCTTAGTCTTATTTCCCTGATTTCAATTTGACATGTTTGTATCTGGTTTGGATTAAAGCCTAATGCTGGCTGAACTTTTTGTAATGAAATAAGTCATAACACTTTACACAAACAAAAATGTTTATGCTTATCCTCAGCAGGCCATTTTCTGGAAATGCACTTGAAATCATCAAACATATAACAATTTCCTAAATGTGGTCGAGGGATGAAAGTCAGTTTGAGTTTGGGGAAATAGAACAACTACTGAGTTTTCATTTTCATTGTAAGGCCACTTCCACCACCATTCTCCCAAACTTTCCGCCTCCCACATCTTCTCCCAGAAGCATAGCATCTTTCATTCATTTCCAGTGTCTTTCTCTTTTGAATTTATACTCTACCCTTGTATTCAAGTCAGATGCCTCTTGGGAGATATTTCCTTACTGAAGTTAGAGAAAAGGTTGTAGCATCTGTGGAGTTATGTCTTTCCACTTTACTCCCAAAATATTGGAGGAACATAAAGAAAGGGAGATGGACATAAAGCAGAGGTAGCCTGAGGGAAACAGGAGCAGAATGGAGGCAATTCTGTAAAGGAGGGCTACTCTGAGCATGCTGACTCAGCCATGGCATGACCTCCTTGAGGAGAAAGGCTTTCTCCAGCACTCATTGAAATAGCAAATGTAGAGATTTTATTTTCATTCTTTTACATTTTCCTTCTTCTGGCAGCTTCTACATGGGACTGCTCTTTTGCAGTACCAAGTTTCACTTTTCTCACTGCAGAAATTGCATTGTTTTTTAATTTATTGTCAGAGTTCTTTAAGGATATGAGTATTTGTATTGATAAAAATGCTTACCTTAAAAACAAGCAAATGATTAAGTACTTGATCATATTAAATGAGGAGAAAAAAAATCTGCTTCTGGTTATTTAAAGAGTAACCTTAAGGTGTAGTTGTTGTTGTTACCCTGTCCGTGTCTTCCACCTTCAGAAAAGATTAAGATAATGACCTTTTTAGAAAAGGTAAACATCTTACCTGTTTAGAGCATATTTATTTTCATTTATTTAACATAACAAGCTTCTGTAACAAGCACTAAATCTATTGTTGCAATTGATATCACAAATAATTACTCACAGACAAGGGAGGTTTTGGGATACAACTATTTGTGGTTGTATCTGGATTAGGGAACTCTGATTCCTTTTCTTCAACAGTACAGAGCAATCTGAATTCTCAGCTTATCTTTCTTTACCAAAGACCTGCTTTCCTCAGGTGGCAAGGTGCAGACTCCTTTTTAGATACTTTATCTATTTGCTTGACAGTTACTTAGATATTTCAACTATCAATAGTTATCAAGACTTATCAATATAAACATACAAATAAGGATATAAACTTACTACAAATATGAGTATAGCAATTAAACCAGAGAATACAAACAACCAACACAAACACAGGGAAAACAAAACAAAACACTACCAACAAAGAAAAATCTTCCCATGTTTACCTATCAGGTGAAGCAACATCCATACCACTTCCACTTATTTTGTTTTTCCTACACCTACACTGTAAGTTTTTTTCAGACTTATAATTCCCCAGTGATAAATCAACCACTTACTTATAAAAGTTAGGCAGAGTATAACTGCGAGGCAAACACTATCTGTATCTATGTTCTATGGCTGCAATAAATGTGAAATGAGTAAAATTTCAGCCTGAGCCAGAAAACATATCATTTCAATAGTAAAAGGTAAGTGCTGGCACTTTTAAAAAACCAATAATGTAAAACTACCTGAGGCAGCAAAAAGTATCACAAATTTAGGGTTTTTTTAATTTTTTATTGTAAAATCCTAATGTAAAGTTTGTGTTCTTGTTTTTTCCTTCTTTTATAGAACTTGACTGTGCATTTCTTTTCATTGTTTCATATCACATCTTTCTACTGTCAGAATTACTGTATTTAAATAAGGTCTTTAAATGTATTAGGAGATTTGCTAAAGGATAACAATCTCATTTTAAATGAATATAGAAGTGAATTTAAATGATCTTATAAAATTCAGATTAGAATGCAATTTACAGTAAATTGAATAGCATCTCAGAGTTCTCTGGCTAAAATGAACTGCAGCAAAAAAAGATAGAATAGGAAAATATGACATACATATGTTTATTTTAACATATCTAAATCATAATTTCCAAAGCTACAATCTTTGTAAAGCAATTATTATAGAGTAAGTGTTCAAAAAAATATCTTCACTAATAAAAAGATCTTGTTTAAATTCAGAAAATGAATAAATTTCAAATATGATAAAGATTCTTGTATTATTCTTGATTAGGATTTATATGAGATTAGTTTGTCTTTTGACAAAATCATGCAATAAAGATCACCTTATAAAGTCATTCCTTTTATTTTCCTCTTTCATTCATATATATATTTATATAACAAGTAGGAACAATATATTTTTACATAGGCTTTTATTATGTGGAAATCAGAAATGAAAAATAATTTTATGAAATCTCATACTGATATTCTTGTAGATGCCAGACACATTAATGGAGATATATATACAAGTATACACACTATATGGCTAACATCTATGGAAATAGAATTAACTCAAATGAGTATGAACAACAATTTGTAGTAATAGTCTAGTAAGACTGATGTGGAGTCACATATCTTGGAAAGTAATTGGAGAAAGGTCTTGTGTGAAATGTATTTTCAAAATTGTATTGTCAAAACTTGATAAAGATATAGGAAGATATCAGAAAATCTATGTACCTAGAAGTATTTTACATGGAAAGTATTTTGTTTTCTCTTACTAATATCTTTTGCACTTCATTCAAATCCAGACAAGACAAACTTTTTCCTGTCTTAGCATTTTGTATTAGGAATTATTTAGGCAAATTGATACTCATAAATCTATGGACTTGGATAAGATGTATCCAGGGAAACTGGTGGGATTGTGGTGCAGCCGCTCCTCATGACTCCCAAGTGTGGGGTCATGAACCGAGGGAGGTATAACCCCAGACACCAGTACAGATTAGGGGTTGGCTGCTGGAGAGCAGCTCCACAGAGAGGGAGGGACCTGGGAGTCCTGGTTGAAACCAAGTTAACCATGAGGCCGCAGTGTGCCTTCATGGGCAAGAAGGCCAATGGGATCCTGGCCTGCATAAGGAGTAGTGTTGCCAGCAAGTCGAGGGAGGGGATCCTTTCCTTTCAGCTCTAGTGAGGTCGCACCTGGAGCATTACAGCATATCTATCTGTATACCTCAAGTATTGTAGCTCCCCAGAAAAAGAAGGATGTGGAGCATCTAGAGAGGGTTCAGTGACAAAGATGATTAAGGGACTGGAGAATCTATCTTACGAGGAAAGATTAAGTGGGTTGGGCCTGTTTAGAGGCCTAGGGAAGAGAAGAGTGAGAGGAGATCTTACCAATATGCATAAGAACTTGAGGGGAAAAGGTAGAGAGGATGGGGTCAAATTCTTCTCTGTGCTGGCCAGTGACAGTTCTGGTCCAGTGCTGGCCAAGTTGAAACAGAGGAATTTCTGTCTCCATTTGAGGAAGAATTTTATTTTTTTTTTTACTATTAGAGTTCCTGAGTCCTGGAACAGGCTGCCCAAAGATGTTTTGGAGTCTCCTTCTCTGGAGTTCTTCAAAACCTGCTTGGATGCCACCCTGTGCCATGTGTTCTAGGTGACCTTGTGTGTGCAAGGAATTTGGACTAGATGATCTCTAGAGGTTCCTTCCTACCTTAACCATTCTGTGATTCTGTGATTTACTGAAACCTAGGACAAAACATCTTACTCTCTGTCTGCTGCAAATTTCATCATGTTCTCAGTATGTTCTAAGTGTTAAAGTACACTGTAAGAAAACATAATACATAGAGAGGAAATCAGTAAACATCATGCACTCATGATATGACAGTTCTGCCATCTTGCTTGCCTTATTTTATTTTATTTAATTTTATTTATTTAATTTTTTTCCTGAATCACTAAAACTGTGTTAATGCTCTTTTAACACAGTTATAGAGTGTAGTACATGTCCAAGAAATGAAAGATTCACATTCTTTGAATGATAGGGAGGGAAGGGTGCTGAGATTACAGCACATCAAGTGCAGCTTGAGAGTTATGGCTGTTCCCAAGATAAGGGGATATTCTGGATGAGACCTTATGCAGTGAGTGAGAGTTCCATGCTGTCATGAATACATGATTCCAAAGCAAATACTGGATGGATGCTAGCAAGCTGTGTTCACTATAAGAAACAATAGGGGACCTTTCTTTTAATTTCCCCACCTTGCACTCCCATCAAAGGTGTCTCTCTGCAGTTCATGCTCTTGTTTTCCTGAAGTCTGGGTAGACAAAAAAAAATCAACAAAAAAATCCATTTCAGTAGCTTCAGTAGTAGTTCTGAATGAGTAGGAGAACTCATGGGGAGGAAGAGTCCAAAATGTAGCATAGGTGAAAGACAAAAGGACAATTCAATTACAAGAATGCTGGTGGACTAAATAACACCACCAAGGTAGGAAAGCACAAGTGTTGCTGAAATGAGGGTCAGCACACCTCGTTCGATAGCTGGACTGGTCTGGGGTTCTGCTTGCCCCAGGGCCATAGAGCACAGACACCAATATGAGGATGCAGCAAATGGCATTTATTGCGTAGTTTGATTTGTATATATACTCTCAGTATGGCAAGGAGATTCACCTACTGCCCAATTAGTTGGCATGTGGTTATCAGTAAGGTAATTAATTATGCCCAAAGCTTCCTATGACATCGCGAGATCTTCCGAACGCCATCCCCTACACTCTATGCCTTATGCTTTACTACATCATCTGCTTTAGCTAAGCTCTCTACCTTATTAAGCCCCTAAAGAGCATGATAGATTCCCACACACAAGACCTCTATGTCGCAGTAGGCATGGTCACTTTACCAAGGAAAAACTTCTTTATAGAGCACTGAAAAAGGCTGGCTAGAGAGATTATCAAGTCTCCTTTGGACATCTTTAAACTCACTGGATGAGATCCTGTGCAATGTTATCTAGATGTCCCTGCTTCAGTGAGGAGTTGGACTAGATGATTTTAACAGATGTCTTCCAAACCCAACTTTTTTGTGATTCTGTAATTTGTAATTTTTTGAAAGGACATGATCAAGGTCTTGTTTCTCATCCGTAGTAATACCTTTTTTTTTCCATTGACTACTTATGTCAGTCAACTACAGAAGAAGTCTGACAAGTCAAAAAAGTTCTTAGTCATCCTCTAGGATCACAGAATGCCATTCATTTCAAGTACTGAATCCTATTTTCACTGGAGTGCTAATAACATGCTCCTAGAGACTCCTCCTTCTGAGTCTCTTCTCTTTGATTTATTCTGTTTGCTGGTCAGGCTATTTCCATGCTAAGCAGGTTAGATCTTATGACTAACTTACTAACGTCATTTCACTCTTGTGCTTGAAGAGTTGGTTAACAGTCTTGTCTTTGCTGTTTATCAAAAACCTGAGTACCAATTTTTCATTGTTTTAGGCTGTGCAGCATGGAGAAACACAGTACTTAGGAGCCTATTTCTGAATACATTTTGTATTTTTTTATGGATTTCAAAACTGATGATACCTGTGGTCATCTAAGGACATCTTCCTATAAGTTTTACATTGCTTAAGAATTGTTCAGGATATACTGAGGAAAACACTAACTCAAAAGTTGCCCTTTATTGATTCCCTTTAAAATAATGTGACCTTCAAAAGGATTGGAAACCTGGATTTGAAAATTGCATAATAGTATGGAGATGTGCATTTCAGGCTGAAAAATTCCCATGTTCAGCTTTCAGTAAGAGTTCTGTCTTAATATTGCTCAGTCATATTTTGTTTCACAATGATTCCTTTAAAATCTTATCTCAGAATTTATAATTCTGAAAATATAACTTAAAATCTGTCATATAAAATTATTCCTCTGATTATTCAAGCCAAATGAGTCAGAAAGCAGTACAAGATGGCAGGGGAAAGGAAGTGGATTATTTAGATGTATAAAGTCATATTCAGCTGGTGTAAAAACAAATAAATAAGGAGAATATTATGGTGAATTCATTTATCTGAACAAAAGAAAAATAGTGTGTTTGAAAGTTCTCTCAAACTGTTCTAACACCAGGCAAATAATGCAATCTCAGATCTTTACAAGTGAAAAAATTGCTATATAGATTGCTTCCAGAGCTCTGTCCATCTCCCACTCAGTTGACATTTTTTATCTGCTTTTGCTATTGATTTTGCACTAAAGTCCAATAGCCTTTTTAACTGCTAAAGGAAACACACAAAAAAATACAAAAATAGATTGAAATATAGGGTGTGTATAGAGTGGGTTTATTTAGAGTTTGTAAATCAAGTGCAGTAAAACTGTTACAAATTTCCTGTGTGAAAATAACAGAACTTTTGATTAATGAAGCTTTCAACTATAGAAGCAAATAAATTTGGTTTAGCTCAGCAAAGAACAAGAAGAAATGGCAATAATCTCTGTGGTAAAGACTTCAATATTCTTTCTGCACTTGCATGGATCAAGAAATTGCAAAATTTACATAGAGCAGAAGCTGGATTGCTCAGAATAAGAAAAAATGTTTAATCCTTGGAGCTATGGTTCTCTGATATTTCTGCTTGACAACCATCCCTTGTGCCCAAGAGAAGGAAACCTGATTAGGAGAAGATGTGGAAAAAAGAAGGAAAGATCGGGGTGCTGCTATTCCTAGACAGAAAAAATGAACATTAAAAAAATGTTTACTGTCATTGTTACAGCTATACTTTCATTTTTACATACGCACAAGGGGAAGACAGTGAAAGCACTGAGGTATTGAACATGCAGATATGATCAGCTGTCTTCTTGATACAGAGAAGTCACACTGTTCATAGCAAAGCATTTTCAACCTCTGAAATCTGAATTCTGTGAAACATTTTTCAGATCAGAGCTTCTTTTTAACTCAAACAGGACAGGAATGAAAGTCATCATGACAATAGAAAAAAAATGATTGAATGGTCTAGAATTTGATACGGAAAGCAGTAGAGGCTGGAACTAGAGAACAGCTGGGGGTTGGACAGGGAATCTGGAGTTACTTTGGGGCAAAGGACAGATGTTCCTTTGCTCAATCAGATGGGTGCATAAAGGTGTTAGCTCCAGTTCATTATTGCCCCTTTGCAAGAGGTTCCTGCCTCCCCTTTTCTGCATGCTTCCACTGAGCACATGAATAGTTGTTTCAACTCGGTGAGCAACAGGAAAAAAGCAGCCAAGCTAATTCTGATGACTGCATTAGTGGTTTAACTTGAGGCACATGAGATATAATCCCATGGATACAATGACGCAGTTCATTCAAAGCAGTATTAGTCCTCCAGAATATGGAAGGTAACAAATATCTTTTATTACTGTACCTGTTTCCAAGAAAATTGTTCTCCTATGCTCTGGAAATATTTGGCAAAATAAATAACCACAATGCTAGCATTTCCTAGCCAGGTAACAGTTATTTTTAATATTAATAATTAAAACAGAAACATTTTAAACTGATAAAGGTACATTTTAAACATGTAAGTTTAAAAACATAAGTTGTCATGCTTACACAACAACTTATGTTTCTGCAAATTAACATATTCTTAATAAGTCATTAGGATACAAAACTGGCTTGGTTTTGACTTTAGCATATATCTCTATAATCTCCATAGAATTTTGTTCAATCAGACTGTTATAATCTATGCAGAAAGAATGTGCTCTTCTAATGTTAAAATATGATAAACTAAGATTATTTCTGTTCACAGATGCATTTCTTTTGGAGACACAAAACAGGTTTCTGATGGTAAACATATTAATATTTTGGAGTATTTGTCAATATATTGGAACTAATCTTAGAAATACCTTGAAACACTAAGACAGTAGCTAGGAATTAAAAAAAAATCTTCTTTAATTCAAGTCTTAGGTCAGTTCCCACTGAGCAGTTATAGATTAGAATAGACCACAGTACAGAGTGCACATAAAATAAGATATTCTCCATGCTAGAGTTGCATGTGACTCATATAGTAATTAGTGTGTCAAATTCAAATGTAACTGACAACATATCCCTCCTCTGTAATCAGATTTCCCTGTGCTACAGAAACATGCAATTTATTCGCTTATGCTATCGCCTTTAAATCCTAATTAATATTTAGATTCACATTTAATTGAATTCAGTAATGGTTGTCTATATGCTAATTTGTTTGTAGTTGCTGGCCATCTGTTATGGTGTAGGAGCTTCCCATCTGTATTTAATAATTTACAGAAAAGTGGACTCGCTTCTTATACATTTAATTTCCCTCCCTTTCATTTCTTTGTTTTAGCTCGTAAAACCTGAGATAATACAAAATGACTCAGGCAGAGCTTCATCTTGTCATTGAGTAAATACATAGCTGCATGCCTATGCAAAAAAAAAAGAATAATTAACATAGGGAATTCAATCTCCATATCATTTCTCTAATTATTATTAAACTGTAAATACTCACTTTGTATTGTGCAATTTACTGCCAAGTTTGTGATCTAGATTACACGGACTTTTGAAGTTTTACCAAAAGCTTTAATGGTAACATTTCAAAAGAATAAGCAGATGTATTTTAATTTCTTGATGAGGAGGTGCTTTTAATTTTTTGGGTTACTTCCAATAATGCATCTCAACATATTTAATTATGTAAGTTATACAGATTTGACTCAAACTTCAGAAGTCTTTTCTCATTCTTTAAATTATTATATGAAGAAACATTAAATGAAGAAATACTGGGGAGACAAGGTAAACAAGAGACAATGCAAAAAAAAGTTAACCTCTGATTCTCTGAACCAGTACCAATAGCAAGGAACGGTTAGTCAAAGTACTTCATAAGAAAAATATGGAGGGAAACATGGCTCAAAATTGTTGTGCTTAGATAGGACCTAGTTCATTCTACCTTGCTTGTGCTGCAGTTGTATTACCCACATCCTCTGAGTTTATACTCTGCCCGGTCATATATTCATGGCCAGAAGACAAGATAATGCAGAATTCAGTACTAGATGCTCTTCAGACGTATAATTGGGCAGAAAAACACCAAATGCTCTGAACAGTCTTGATTGGGAGGATTAGGTGACCAAAATCTTAGGGCAGGCTGTGATGTCTATCAAAAAAGAGGTAGATAAATCCTAGGTCAGAAACTGCTTCTTCGTTCTTAAATGTTGTGAACTGCTTGTAAGAGGTTCCTCTCTTTCACTTCTGAATATAAAGGGACTTCAAACAAATGAGAATGCCTAATAAATGAAGAGCCTAACATTATATTGCATGCATTTCATCTAGGAAGTTTCTATATTTGTATACAATAGTCTCCTGCTCTCATTCTTTTAAATTGCCCAATTTTAATTGTCCATGAGGACCAATTCCAGTACTAAGCACTGGCTTCTACTACCTTATATACTACCCTTCATAAGTGACCCCAGTTTGAGACTCTTAAACAAAAGTGTAAAGCAAACATAGAACAATAATAGTAATAATATCTCAAAGATATGGCCATCTAGAATCACATCATATGAAGGTTAAAATGGCCAAATGACCTGCAGTCCAAGTCTAAGTACCACATGTTCTACCTCAGTCAACAGAGCAACATGGCCTTCTTCCAAGAGAAAGTGTGATTCTTCTGAATATTTGCAGATCTTTGGCAGACAATCTAAGTTAAGGAAAATGTTGGCTAAGGAGAATATCTGTTTCTTTTGAAACAGATTCTGTCACTTTTGAACTGTTTAACAATGTGTCATACTGTGTCCCATCAAAGTCATTGCAGAGGAACAAAGCCATCTAAAAAGAAAAGAACAAATGAAAATATGTAATTCTTTGATTTCAGCTTATACTTTTAGGATATAAATTATTAATCAAGGACTTCTTTTCCGTTTTATTTTGTACTTGATAAATTATGATTGTGGTATAAGTTATGACTTGCTTGTGATGAAGAACATTTTCATTATGGTAAAATCTAATCTCTCTAGTGTTTTTTCTTGTACTAAGAATTAGGTCAAGAAAGAAAGATTTCTCTACAATTTGATCTGAGAGCATTGAAAGTCTTACAGTCCTACAGTTAAAGAGCAATAATAGAAACAAATAAAGTATAGAAGAGTTCCTAATTATACACTGGATATCTTTAATTTTGTGTCCACTTGTCACTCAAGTCAGGTGAGATATTAAGTACAAGAGCAATATTAAATATATAGGTATCATATGTCTACTTAGTCTTTATGTATATTATGAAGATTACCATTACTGAGTGTTCGTAATTAAAAAAAAAAAGAAAGAAAAAAAAAAGCATTACTTAGCACCATTGCCATTTAATTGATATTTTTGATAGTTTCAGACCATGTCTGTATTCATGCTACTGTTTACTGAGGAAGGGGAAAAATAGTTACTTTTTGTTTTGTTTTCTCTGAGAAAAAAATTGCTTGTGATTAACCCATTACCTTAACTTTCTCTGCCTTGACTGACCATTACAGCTAAGGCTTTTTCTTTTTCTAGCTGTTTCTTACTACTATCCTGACCCTCAGCAGTAGCTCTTCCATAGATAGTATGTGCATGAAGTTGTGACAATCTTTTAGTACTTTGTGTCAATAGGATAAAAAGCATCCTCATACTGAGAGTTTTATCAAATTAACCCTGGTGTAACAGGTTCAACAAGCCATATTACTATCTCTGTGTGACCATCCAGCTGAAATCCTTCACCTATATGACCAAGAGAACTCAGTAAATAGTAAGCTAATTACATTTTTCTATTTCCATCCTGAATATACGTTTTGATGGATAAACAAACACAGATCAGAAATGAAAATAAGTGACACTGTACATGCTCCCAATATTATTTCCAGCCTTCCCTCCACCCAAATCAGAACAGTAATTAAGAATAATTACATCCGGTGAAGTAGCAATTAAGCCAGAATATCGTACATGTGAGACACTTGGTATCATTGGTAAATGCCATGCATGGGAGTCTTTACAAAATTGTGCTCTAGCTACAATTACCATGCATATACACAATGATATATAGACCTTCAGCTGTTGTAGATAATGAGAACAACAGTGAATTCAACTCCATTGATTTAAAGCAGTCAATGTGCTTTAATGTATCTTTATGAAAATGAAAACTTCTGCTAATATTTCTGCAGTGATGCAGTTTTTATTAGAGCTAGATCAATTTAGTTAAATTTTGATATTATGTATTAGGTATTATATGTCTACTATAAAGTAGTCACAGTGCCAGATTAGATTCTGTCCTAATATACTGCCTGATTATTTAAACATTTGGTCTAACATAGCTCTAGTCAATATAGAGGTGGGCACTGCCTGTGTCCATCCGTATTAAGATGGAAAAAAATCAGCTTGTGACATATACCGATTTCTTTCCACTACATTTGGAAGTAGTTCAAGAACACTTTACACTAAAAAAAAACTAATTTTTGATCCCTAAAGTTACATAATGTGAATTTTATAAATGTGTGATTACACATTCATGTCCTATAATGTACTTTTTTTTGTATTTTAAGGCACATGCACCTACACATACTTAAACATTGATGATTTTATACATTAATTAAATTCATGAAGACTGATACCCACTATATTGTACAGATAAGTAGTAGGGAAATTGCAAATATATTCAATGAGGAATAATATATATGTGCACACTGAGATGTAAATCGTGAATGTCATGAATCCAGTGCTTTTATATTCCATGCTTTCTGTTTTCAGAACACTGGGAAAACAATCTAAGCAATGTGTGGGTTTTTTTTAAACTGTGAGCCTAGATTGATATACAAATTTTGAGTTGTTCAAAATTGCTGTTTACAAAATATTTCATGTGATATGTTCAAAATTGCTGTTTACACAGAACTTCATGTGATATTAAATCTCTTTTTATATCACTGCTATGTCTTCAGGGGTCTCTCTGAATGTGAAGAGTGGAATCAGCATTTCCAGAGATGAATAAAGTTATATCCTGTAAATTATTACTATTATTACAACACTTAATCTTGCTTTTCCTGTCACTTTGCACATCCTGAGGATTCACATAGCAATACTGACTGAAAAGTCAGGAGCCAATGCAATGGCCATATGTGCAATGGAACATACAGCTGAAAAGTTTTCTCTGCAAATCAGAATGGCGCTGTATGGGAGCTACCTGACTATCGTATGGGAAGCATTTCTTAGAAGCTAGCACAAGCTCTGCCTTCATAAGATCTGGAATTTATAACAGAGGTTTGATTAGCTGATAATCTGCAATCCTGAGAAGGGATTTCTGTCTCCTAAAGATATTTCATGTATATTCTGTTTGCTGAAGAAGAAAGGAAGCTAGTCTTTAAAAATGTAAAAGTCTTTTTTTTTTCTTTTTTTTTTCCTCCAGTATCTGCTGCGTCTGTCTAATGAGTTAAGAAAGTTCATGTCAGCTACTATATCATTTTTTGTCATAGCAATTATAGAAAAATTGCTTTCAATTTCCTTCGTCAAATAAAACAATTGAGGAGTATTTTTAATAGAAGTTTCATGGGCATTTTCATGTTTTTCAATAATTTGTTTAGGAACTTCTATTCTAGATCTTCTGCTGCAAACTAAGTGAATTCGAACAATATTCAATTCTGTTTCTTTCTTCAAAGCTCTTTAGAAATATTCTTTCCTTACAGATCTTTCCTCTGCTGTCATCATACTTGTCAAAAGTCAGTGAAAATTTACAGCTTGTTATTATTCTAATTCTTTCTCATTTATACCTGACTGTCTTGATAGAATTACCACCTAGCCTATTAAGCTTGTATTTGTTTTTGCATCTTAATAAGGGGATTGTACACACTATTAGAAAGATCCCCTTACCCATTCTTCCTCATATTGCATATCCCAAATAAAAGAGGAAAGGTTGTTCCAACTACAATGTCTAAGTAATTATACAATAATAGAGCTATTTAGCTATATGTGATTTTTTATCACATGCAGTATTTAAATTATTTCATGCATCAAATGAATTAAATATTTTCATATTTTTCTAAGTCACTATCTCTATTGACTAGGGTATTATGTAACCTTAGGCATACTGCAGAACCCAAATATATATTAGAATTCATATCTATGAGGATCGCAGTGGTTCTCAGCTGGAATCTATGTAACTGAGGATAATTATTGGGAAGATTCACATATTCTGCAAAAGGAAGTACATATAAAAGCCTGAAACATGAAAATTCTCAAGTTAATTTCAATACATAAAGAAAGTTTATATTCATGTCTCCCTTTCCACATTTATTACACTCTAATATCTATTCAGAATTCCCTTTTTAATAATTTTCACAGATTAATTTAGCATCAGATCAAAGGAGTCCATATTTTGCCATATTGTTTTATCTAAAAGCTATCAGATTCCACATATATTTTTATTTTAATAGTACAAATTTTCCTAGCATCATAGTCTTCCCACACAGGATTTTAGGATTTAATGATAATAATTTGCATGTCAGAAAATGAATTTTATCCCTTTTAAGAGGGCTAATATGAAATCTGGTACCCCTTGACTTCTATTTAAGCTCTCAGAACAAGGAATAGGTATGAGATCTCAAGTTTGAATTAAATCATTCCCTTTCTTTTTCTTTCAGAGGACTTCAGATCACATTCTAAGTGGTGGTGAATATTTCTTGATATTGTCAACCTATGTTGTTCCTATTTTACTCCATATCATAAGATTAAATTTAATCCTCTCTTTGAAGTTCTCTTAAAAGTTTTACAGCATTAAAAAAGATAGCTATATTTCAAATTATCTAGTAGGTTAACAATGATAAACATGCTATATATTAAATGTAGTCCTCACAAACACTATTGTATCTTTATCAGAGTCACCAACATACACCTCTATGTTTCAGTCAGTCGTTATACACAATATGTGCTGCTTCATCTGCACAAAGGACAGCTCCAGCCTCCTCTACTTTGTTAGTGGTGATATAGAGAGAACTATAGGGAGTGGCATAGAGAGAGAACTAAAAGGGACAACTAAAAAACGAAGGTGACTTTTGTACTATTAATACAAAATATGCAATTTTAGACTCCAGAGCCATTCTGCACATTAACATGTGACTATGTTAAGCATAACTGTGAAGCACAATGGGTGGCACTTATGATAGACAATGGACTTAATACAATTTTCACTGTATTGATTTTCTTTATGTTATTGACAAAACACAATTTATCAAAAGAATTCATTTCTATATATTCAAAGTAATTTTGAATGTTTTTATGCTTGGAGCAAAGTTTTTAAAGTCTAGGACAACTAAGTTAATAAATAGCTAACCATTTTTAGGGACTGATTTCTAGAATTCAGACAATTTATTTATTGAAAGATATATCAATGAGTCCTTTTCTCTTTATTGTGATAACATTTCTTCTAAAAATTTCTTCTGATAACATATCTTCTAAAGAAATATTCTTTATTTCACTCATTTATAGATACCCTCTATGTATGTGTGTGTGGACATAAATATTTGTGTATATATATACACATATACATACATACATAGAAATATGTAGTAAAATATATTTAATATTTTGTATTTATATAAATATACATAATATAGTTAAAAACTGAAATGTTATGTCAGATTCAAATGACATTGCATTAACTCACATTTAGTTACATTAAATAAGTAAAATTATGGAAGAAGAAATTTAGGTTGGAAGGGACTTTTCAAGGTCACTTAGTCCAACACCCTGCTCAAAGTAGGGCCAATTAAACCAGATTGCTCAGGGCCCTGTCCAGATGTGTTCAGAATAACTCCAAAGACACAGATTTCACAACATTTTTGGTCAACCTGCTTTAATATTTAACTACCCTCAGGGTAAAAAGTGCTTTCCTCATATGAGAAATTTAGAAGAGAAGACTAAGAATAAGGATGGAAGTGGATACAAATGTACTTTTATGCTTCTATAAACTTATCTTGGAGTCATGAAATTAAATTTGAACATATATCTTTATTCTTTCCTCTTTTGTAAAAGAATTATCATGATATCAATTACTATACTACTTAGTATATGTTTGTATTTCTGTATTACTATTAAAAAAGGATATAAGTAGGTTCTGAATGCTTGAGGCAATTTTAAAATGTACCACAAATGCTTTTAATTCAGTAACAGAGGAAAAATGTTTCTTTTTTTAATATTAAATCAAAGAGAAGCTGAATCCTCAAGTGATGAAGGAGATTCATTGTATGTCAAATTTCCAAATATTTTAATACTTATGTTTTCTGGAAGCTACATCACATATATTACTTGACCTTAATCTCCTTTTCAGATATACTGCTTTGTGACTGTGACATCAAAAAAATTGCCAGATGATAGGGAATACAAGAGATTTTTTTTTCTCAATAACATTTACCATGAGCAAGCTTTCCTGAGTAATTAAAGGTAGTGTGTCTCTCTCTTCCCTATGAATGTTGCCTGCCCCAAGTGTTGACTTGGTGTTATTTGGTTTGGTAAAGTGAACTGCCCTCCCACTGTGCAAAGTTAGTCAGTGATAAATTCCATACTATCTAAACAATGTTTGCCTTTTCTTGGGTATATTCTGCCAGTGGCTTCTGCATCTAAATGAAGCTAATGAATATAGCATTAATTGTGATTTAACAGTAAATATCTAAATAAAAATTCTATAAATAGGAAGATTTTTGTGTATTCTGGAGGAACTAGAAATGAATTCAGACAGAGCAACTTGACAAGCAGACCCAAGGGAAGACTACTCTGTCATTAATCCCACAGGCAAGCATAGAGAAACACCACGTTTTGTGGCTATCATCTAGTAAGGGATGGAAAGCCACTGTTGAAAAGTGGTTTTAAGTTAGGGAAAGACAAACGAAAAATCACCATCATATCTATCACCCCTTCTTATGAGAGTGAGGGGACGGAAGGGTAATTCTTAATAGCTGAGAATGCTAAAAAAATTAAAAAAAAATAAAGGATTATCTTTAATTTATAAAATTACTTCGAAAGCTTTGCAGTTTCTTACTCTAAGTCATTTTAGGACCAGAATATTTAGAAACCAGAATATGTTCCAGGATACAAGGTCATCTAGGACATGTAACTTTAATTACATTTTAAACCACCTAAGCTTTCAGCTGTCATGTCTTAATTTTGAAAAATTAATGACTGTTCATATTTATCCATTGAATTTGAGCACAGCTAACGCCTTCAATAAATGTGGGAATATTTTCTGTCTCAGTAACAGTGACTGAAGTTGTTTTTCTTTCTTCCATCAATAGTGCCTTACTAGCTCAAGTACAGAAAATACTAGATACAGAATAAATATGTAAATTTCTTCCTGAGAAGTACCAAACTATTTCATGAAGCAGGCTTGATTTTTCTCTTGTCATTTCTCTAATGTAAACATTATCCCTTGGGAAGTGGGTGAATTGTACAGTAAACCAGGGAAAGGCAATTCTTCTTGTACATCTTCACCAATATCTGTTTAGACAACCATCTCCTGGCACTGGGGAGCTTTAGCTACTTGTGAGATACTAAAGGGGGAAACAGCCAGGTGATATTGCATCCTTTTTGTCTTCAGACACATTGCTGACATCCTGTTTCCTCCTGATGACCTTTCTTTAGGGAGCTGAACTGATCCCTGCACTGCAAACCCTGTGGAGTGGCCACAGCACTGGATAAATGCACTAAAAATTGGACAGAAATATTTGCAAATACATTGGTAAATGGTTAAAAAAAGTATAATATGTGTCATATATTATTCCCTCCTTTTTATTGCCTCATTTATTTTTCTTTCATAACTAATAAATGGTAGTTTTTCTTTAGTAGAAACCTACCCAGAAGGAACTATCTAAGGCTGCTGCCTATTTCATGTATTCTGTTATAATAATTATTTTCCTTGGAGTAAGGATGAAGCTACTCATTTGGTTGTGACACTGTGTTTATGTCAAGCTTAGGAAAAGAACACCGTAAAATGTGAACTTGTCTGATGGGCAAGACATCTGGCACCTCCAGAATAGAACTATTTCTTTTTCAGTAAGAGGAATACAGCAAAAAGCACTGTGCATTGCTGAGGAGACCATATGGTCTGTCTGCCTTAAAACGTCATGCCAAGTATTTTGGTGCGTCTGTTGCGCTTGGTTTAATTTAACTGTAACTTTTGGACAGTTCTTTTCCTGCCTCTCTCTTGTGTTCATTATAATTTTACTGTCTCCATGTTATATATCTTCTTCTCTCTTAATGTTTTAGATAGGAACAATGGCTACCAGTCTACCTGTGTGCAAGCCTAGTATAGATAGACTTTCTGAAGATCTCTGGTATCTTTTTCTGTTTTACTACTTGAAATAATCCAACCTTAATTTTTACTCTTACCTCTGAGTGCTGGTTCCCATCAAAGAAAAAAAGATGTCATCATTATATATACATTTTAAGTATCTAGCATGGAGACTGAAAAATGCACCCATCTGTCATCCTTTTCCAGGCATATCAAGAGATAATGTGATATGCTCCTGTATGTATATAACCTCGAGCAGTGTATATTCTCAGTGTAACACCCACACACAGTCTCTCACAGTTTAATCCTATACTAGTCACGCTTCATGGGCATACCTATTGCTATGTAATAGTCCTTCTCTTCAGCAGCATTTAAATCATCACCAGAAATGTCTTGGCTACAAGCACTAAAAAAAATTTTCACCCTGGGAGTTACAAGACAGAGACAGGCAGAGGAATTGTCTGAAACTCAAAACTTCATAGAAAAAATCTAAAACAGGCAGTACTAGCTATGCCTAGAAGAACCAGTATGACCTTCTTAGGCATAACACGAAGGACAAAAAGTATATACTAAGGCAGCCATTGTAATGCCAAGAAAGTGATCTTTTCTCCTTTCTCACATATTTTTATAACTTGGATCCCTGTATATATATGCATATAAACCAAAGCTTATATTCCCATAGAATGTCTTTAGACTATTTCACTCATACTTGATGTGTGTTCAAACCTACGGATATTACACATTGTTCTCATAGAATTGTTCTCATAGAAATGTCACCAAAAACTGAGTTTGTAAAGTAAGTTTAGTATCAGGCATGTCTGGGATTTTTGTTTGTTTTTGTTTTTGTTTGTTTTTGAAAATCTGAAATATTAAATGTGTTTATCTGAATAAACTTTTTCTTCTGAAAGAAGCAGTAAGAGATTTTATTTTCCTTGTCTTTCTTTTCAAAAATAAAGACAGTATCATTTTAAACTCAAATACTTATTCTGCTCTTCCTTTTCATATTATACTTTTAGTCATCTCTAAACATTATTGTTTTGCCATTTTCTCCACTTTCTGCTACATGTTTCATCACGGCTTTGTTGTGTGTTAGTTTTCAAGCTGATTTTTTTCCTTTTTTACTGCTTCATTATCCATAAGACTCTTAAATGAAGCATTAAAGCCAGAATTTAAGTCTAATTTTCAAACCTATTGTGAGGAAGTAATTAAGCAAAATGTGTTTCTACATTCCCAACAGTAAAACACAGCAAACATTAAAAAAATACACTGATGTTTTAGAGTGGCACTTACATATAATGGGAGAAAACAAATCTTCTCACAAGAGATGTGATCTCCTACAAAAGATTTAAAGCACAGGTCAGACCTTAATAGCAAGAAAAGATTTTTTTTAAAAAAAAAAAAAAACAAAGAGAGAATTTATCAATTTTGGAGCACTACTCCTTTGCAAATCTTTCTCTGCTGAGTTTGTAGTATAGAAGCAGGAGAAATTCATGACTGAGAAGAGAACATAGACATTACTGACATTTCTACAAGAGTGTTACTTTTTTTTAAGACAATACAAGATGTTAAATGTTTGTTTGCTTGATTGCATAGAAAAAAAATATTTGAACAATGCACAAAAAAAGAATGGAAATAGAGCAAGGACTCTGAGGTGCTAGTAAGGGCATTCTGTGTTTAAAGATTCTAGTTTTCTTCTACTTCATGTAACCAGGTGATTATACTTTCCTCTTCCATAGTCCTGTTTCAAATTCCTTTTCAGGATTGTAGGGAATCTTTTTCCTATTATTCTGTTGGTAAGTGTTGCAGTTTGAAGCAGGATGGAGAGGGAGATACTCTGCTAGGTATAGGCCTGACTGGCAATATCAGCTTCATGGACAGTTTATCAACTATAGGTCTGATTGCCTTCAAAACAGCCATTCGAGTTCACTAATAGCATGATTTATATTAATGAAATATTTACAGAGCAGGTTTTGATGTTAGTACAGGAAATTCTCTACTACAGTGTGGGGAATTTAGCTAGCTCTGATGTGCAAACATGAAGTCATCACTCATCCCAGAAGATGGGAGAGGGCTCTCAGTCTCAAAAAGTCTCCTCAAGCAACATCCTGAACTGAAGGGAGAAAAAGGGGATCAGCCATCAATTGATCCCAGAAGTTACGATGGAATCTTTCCTCCAACTTCCGAGTCTCCTCAGGCAGCATCCTGACCTGAGGAGAGGAAAGAGGTTCAGCTCATCAACTAATCCATACATACAACTGTTTGGCATATTTATGACAGTTAATTTAATTAATTTATTACTGTGCTACATTAGATATTAGAAAGATACTTCGTCTAAAAAATTTATTTTTGTGGTCTCTCAAAGAACTCATTACTATTTTTTTTATACAACATTTTGACCTTCTATAATTCTTGATTGTAAAAGACTGTTGTGGACTGTGTTTTGTCTCGACATTGTTGCCATATAATTTACAAATTCCTGGCTTCCTATCACTGGGAAGAATATGATATCAGCTCCAAGTGTTTATCTCCATATAATTTATGAATTCTTGGCCTTGGCATCTTGTCTCTGGGAAGACTGAGATAGGAGCTCCAAGTGTTTTATCTCCATACAATTAACAACTTCTTGGCATCCTGTCTGTGAGAAGACTGGGATACCAGCTTAGGGATTGTTATCTCTATACAATTTATGACTTGATGGGTTAGCTCAAGATCCCAAGAATGTTCAGCAGACCCTGATGAGCAGCGCTGGCAGTTGAGTGGGAAGGAAGAGGAGCATCAAAGCAAAAAATTTCAAGAAAGTGGGCAGACTCTTCAAGAACTGGGACAACAAAAGGCTAGGAGGTGTACGTGGAGAGAGAAGCATCTTTTCCTTCTTCACAACTCTCTTCCAAGAAATCATCACCTACATAGCATAAATAACTTTCCACTATATTATGTAAAAATCTATCATTGTCTTAGTCTGTTTTACCGAATCACTGCCATGCTTCTGAATACTTTAGTGTTGCATTAACTAATGATACTTGTATAGCTATTAGATTATTCCACTAGTTCTTTGGAGATTCCAAGTCCTTCCATGATATTTGGCCTGAGGTAATGTTTTCCATCTGAAGGACAATTGTGCCTGTCACAACCATGTAATGAGAATAACCAAATATTAGCAAACACTACAATATCACTATGGATGCTGGTCAGGAATTTAGCATATTTGTTCATACTTTTATAATTCTGCTAGTCTTGTCTCTGGTCTGTCTTTTTAAGATTTCTAACTAATAGAAAAGATAAGTTTTTATACCTCTTGACATAGAGGAAATGCCCTATTAGTCTAAGCCAATATTTCTTATTTTATCTCTAAACAGTCATATTATATTAATATCTATAGTACTAAAATATTAAATTTCCTCCTTGTGCTAAAGGATTTGGTTCTAAATGTTGAGACAATGCATTCCAATATCATAATAATTCATCTGTTCCTATATTTATTTCTGACAGAAAGACAAACTTCTAATCAGAAAATTCTCATTTACTTTTTGAAAAAGAAAAAAAATGGTTGGACTAGAAGGTCCCTTCCAACCTTAAGCATTCTATGATTCTATGAAATCTCTAAAAGCAGTCCCTAGATCCTGACAAGCAGCTTGTTGGCTAAGTATAGTAGGACAGGAGCCTATACTTAATCAGTTCTGCCCTCATTACTGTAGTCAGTGAAAATTATTGTAGTTGGCTACAGGGAACATGAGAATTATTTGTCTGGCCAAGAAAGAAATTAAGCACTGAAAATTCCAAAATGATAACATTAAAATATGATTATATGAGAAGATTAACCATCTCAAAAATAGGACAGAAAAAATTAGTGGTACTGAGAAGCTAAACAAAACACAAATGAGGAAATTATACCATTTTATGTACAATAGCCCAGTCCTGAGACTAAATCCTTTGCATAAATACCTATTATGAACTTGCATGTATATTTTGTTATAATTTTCCATATATTTTATATTGTTTTATGTTAACATTTATACACACTATCCGGTACACATTTATAAACATTTATACACACTATCCGATTTACAAAAGAGATATTTTTTCTGTCCCTTTAAGGTGAAATGCCTGAATCACTGAATTCCATTTCATAATACATAATAGTGTGTTTATCTTTTACCTGAAACAGATAACCCAAAGATATAAAATGAGATCAACATATTTTTGAAATGTGAATTTAAGATAGCACCATTTAAGAATAGTCATGTCAAATAAACGCAAAGTTTCTAATACAATTATAATCTCAAATCATAAAAGCTATCTTTGGATTCTTTGTATATCTTTTATTGATCTTGCCAAAATCAAGTCCTTTCATAGTTAAGCTTGAAACTAATTTTAATATTCCATAGCTTAGAAGAGCCTTTGGCTCTCAAAGATGAAAAAGTATACAAGGGCAAAATTATAATAGATAAGAAGGAGAGAGCCCTAGGGGAATAAGATGGATAATATAGATATATTTTTAAGACAATATTCTTGGACTTATACATACAAATGCAAGGTATTTGGGCAATAAATAAACCAGATGAGCTACCAGTAGTGACTGTTCTGAGTTGCAAAAATCAAATTCAGATACCATATGCCCTAAAGTTTAAGAGTGATCAGCTATTATTTCTGAGGTTAGTTTCATCAGTAACAGTAAATGATCTAAATGACAAATGTCCTCAGTTAGGTCTTGTATCTAAGTTCATATGAGAAAGTTTGACTAAAGATATTTTTTAGGGAGTTATTGAATTGAGGAAATAGAGGATAGACAAAGGAGGAAGTGCTTCTAAGTTTTTCTGAAGGCTATTCAAATTACATTTCTGTGCAAGGAAAACAGTGTTACTGCAGGAACACATCTTTTATTTTGGTCTGCTGAAAGTATTTATATATTACATTTTGGTATGACTTATAGAATCATAGAATCATAGAATCTTCAAGGTTGGAAGGGACCTCTAGATATCATCTAGTCCAACCTTCCCACTCAGGCAGGCACACCTAGAGCAGGTGGCACAGGGTGGCATCCAGGCAGGTTTTGAAGACCTCCAGAGAAGGAGACTCCACA